>MU779763.1:43787-73742 GCA_026770625.1 Nicotiana glauca | reverse complement strand
GACTTAGCTTTCATATTCTTATAATAGTTGTTAAAATAGTTCAGTTTCAAATTCTTATAATAGTTAGTAAAATAATTCAGTTTAACACTCACCCAGGTGCCCAGCCACCAAACTGGGGCAGAAAATTTTCTTTGTTTGATTATTTTGTTGCAGTCAGGAGCCCACCTGGAGAACAAGGGAATACTTTTCAAGCTTCAGCAGTCAGGCGCCCACCTGGAGAACAAGGGAAGTATAATTCAAATTTTAGCTTTCACTTTTTTAATATTTGATAACATGTTGTACCCAGCCACCAAACTGGGGCAAAAAAATTTCTTTGTTTGTCTATTTTATTGCAAGCAGGAGCCCACCTGGAGAACAAGGGAATATCTTTCAAAATTCAGCAAGCAGGAGCCCACCTAAAGAACAAGGGAATATATTTCAAAATTCAGCAAGCAGGAGCCCACCTGAAGAACGAGGGAATATCTTTTCAAATGCAGCAAGCAGTCACCCACCTGAAAAACAAGGGAAGTACAATCCAAATTTTAGCCTTTAAGTTTAATATCTGATAACATAACGTGCCCAGTCACCATATTGGGGCAGAAAATTTTCTTTGTTTGTCTATTTTTGTTGCAATCAGGAGCCCACCTGGAGAACAAGGGAATGCATTTTCAAGCATCGCAATCAGGAGCCCACCTGGAGAATAAGGGAATACCTTTCCAAGTAACACCGTCAAGATCCCACCTGGAGAACAAGAGAACACATTTTCAAGCATCGCAAGCAGGAGCCCACCTGGAGAACAAAGGAATACCTTTCAAGCATCGTAAGTAGGAGTCCACCTGAAAAATGGACACATATTTCAAATTGAAGTAGTCAAGCATCATCAAGAGGGATGGCAAAGTATCGCCAAGGCAACAACAGGAATCCCATGGGAAGAACACAAGATACAAGTTCAAGGCAACACAAGAGCAAGTTTGAAGACGTAGATAGGATCTTTTGTAATTCCTAGATCATAGCTTAGGTTAGCTTCTTTTGTTTTACCACGGTGTAATAAGGGGTCAGCAAGCAGTAACAGCAGTAAAATCACAGCTCCTGGTAGTCCCAGCTACCAGACACTCCTGAACTGCACTGACCTGATTCCCGTTTAGCCCGGGATATGTAGGCAGCCTCTGAAGCAGGGTGCGGTCAACTCTTTCAAAAAATGCTTCACACGGAATATTCGAACGGGCAAAAATTGCTCGTATTTGCTCACTTATCTTTGCCCGAGAACTCTGCGTGTTCCCGAACAAAGAGGGGCAGCTGTGAGCACATGATTTTTGCCCTATATATGAATCATTCCCAAAAAATTCAAACAAAATGATCTTTCTCTATTTTTAAAATTTTTGTGAATTTTGTGTCATTTTTTGGGCAATTGTTGCATTTATCTGTGCATCTTAATTCGTATAAAAAATACAAAAATACATTTGGCATTTGCATTTAGGATTTAACTTCATATTTTAGGATTAATTAGGGATTAATTTGTTTTTAGAACAAAATATAAAGAAAATAACAAAAAATAACAAAAAATAGTCCATTTTTGTATTTTTAATCGTCAATTGTTGAATTTGTCATAAAATAGATTTTTAAACAATTTTAGGAATAAATTAGTTTCATTTTGAAAATAAATTAGGTCTCTATTTTAAATTTTTGCATTTTTATAAAATTAGAAAAATATAAATACAAAATGAGAAATAAATAAAAGAAATACAAATGAAAAGGGGGGATGGTCTTAAAAGACCTGAATTTGGGCCAAATAGCTGAGCCCAAAACAGACATTACCCAACCCAAACCCGCGTCCCCAACCCGGCCTGCCCCCTAGAATCCAAAATGACGTCGTTTCTCCAAAGCCAAATTTTGGCCGTCGAGGTTTATCAGATCAGACGGCCAGGAATTAACCCTACCCCGTATAAAACTGTCCTAACCGACCCCCCTACCCCCATCGTCTTCTTTACACCCCAATCTACCAAAGCCCTAAAGATTGCCGCCTTCATAACCTTAAGCCGCCGGTGGCGGCGCCGATGCAAACCGCCATCAAATTTACACCGATAACTCTTCTCGCTCTCCTCTTTCTATTTCCACGCCTGGAATCCCTCGAATCACAGTTCAACTCCTCGAATCTTCAATTTAACTTTTCCGGCCAAGTCACAAACTTGTCCAAAACTCCCCAAATTCATAGCCCACAGTCCCCATGGCTCCCTCAACCTGAATCCCAAGCCAAAAACCGTCAAACATCACTGATTAAGCTCGAATTTCGGTTCTAGGGTTTTTCAAATTTTTAGCCTGTTTGGCGTCTCAATAATTTGGATGATTCTGATTAATGTTATAAGTTTATTTTCAACAAAATAAACTTATAATATTAATTAAATTCAATTCCATAAATCAAATCAAGTTGCAGCGTGAAGTCAGTAAGTTTTTGAGTTTTTCCTTTTTCTTTATTTAAGTGTTGTGTTGCTCGTGTTCGCATAAGTGTTAATTGCTAGTGTAAATGTCATTTAGTTTTGGTTCCGATTCTGAAATTAGTTGTGTTTTTGACTGCTGGTGTGATTTAGTCCGAGTTGATTCCTGATTCTAGCTTAGTAAATGTTTTAGCTTAATTCTGATAGTTTAATCGTGATTTTTTATTTTTTCTGTTGATTTGGTAGTCTGCTTTCATCACAGTTTAATATTTGTTTTAGGCTTAATTTTGTTAGTTTAATTGTGCATTTATTTGATTTTTATTCTGCAGTTGATAGTTCTTTTATTAGCTCTTTTATTAATTATAGGTGATTGGTTATAGTTGAATTAGATTTGATTAATTAGGCTCCAGTTAAAGGGGTGAGTTAGATTAGTCTAGTTATTTCAAATAAGTTCAAAGGGTAGTTTTGGCATAGGTAAAGGGTAGTTTTGTTAGAAATAGTAATTCCAAAACTGATACAAGGATAGTTTAAGGATTTTAAGGGCAGAAAATCAGTATTAGAACCCTCTAGGACATTCTAGATGGGGTTCTAAATTGAAATTAAAAGAAATAAAGTAGTAACTTCAGAAACAAGTTAAGTAAATGAAGGACTAGTCGTGTAAAATCAGAAAGTAGAGAAAGGGAATTGTGTGAAGGCCTTCTAGAAGGTTCTTCCACATTTTTGCCTATATAAAGCAGCCCCTAGTGCCTTGTGGAATAAGTTTCAGCCTCCAAAAAATTCTCCCCAAAAGTATTCTCTCAACTCTTCAGATCTAAAACAGAAATTCAAAAATTCAAAAAGCCAAAAACAATAGAAATTTAAAAAAATATATTAAAAAAACTGTTCTATTCAAGTTTTCTTAGTTTAAATTCAAGCTTTGGAGGTTAATTTGCATTTCCTAGTTTAGTTCTGGTAATTGGAAGTTTCAGAAGTCTATTGGTTTGGTTTCGAGCAGCTTTGGATTCAATTAAACTGGTTTTGATTGAGCTTTGGGTTTGCTGAGGTATTCTGGAGCATTTCGAGTCTACTTGAATGCGTTTCAAGTGATTTGTGGTTGATTGCTTGGATTTTATTTGGTTTTAAACTCTCCCCGATCAGTTGAACTAGTTCTGGCTGTTGTGATCTATGTTCATTGCTGCTGACCCTTCCTTCTTCTTCTTATATTTTCAATACCAGGTACACATTCGAGCTTGTTTCAATGTAGATCTCCTGCTGGAAAATGAAATGAAACTGAAGTTTATGCTATAGATCTACTGTTTGATATTTCTGTTACGTTTGAATGATTTTTGTGTGATTTAGTTGGTCATCCAGTGAAATTAAAAGTGGATTGTAATTAGGACTCCAAAGTGATTTGGACTGTTTTTTTTATTTCCAATTTGTAGTAGTCTTAAAGTGGCTGTTAGCATTAAAACACAGCAGGTAGCTCATTGAGATTTGATTAGCCTTTTTATTGTACATAATATTGGATTGTGCTGGACTTGTGAACTTCGAATTTGCATTCGTTTTGTCTTCATGGGTAGCCTCAACGTAGTATAGCTGGAATTATATGATAACTGTAGATGTAGCATTAAAAATTGAGTTGAAAATTAATACATAGGCTCTTGTTTACACTTCAATAATTCAGTTTTAGAATCACAAATTCCTTGAGTAAATAAGCGTTAGTTTGAACCGGTTCTAAAATAGTTGGTTATTCGGAATTCATTGAGTAAACAATGCTAAATGAAGTCAAAATCAAGCTGCCTCTACTAAGTCACATTCTAGTTCGATTTTAGCCTCTAATAGTATTTGAGGAACTTACCAGCAAATAATTATCTGAGCCTATAATTGGAACTAAATTGATTAAAAGTGAGATCAATATTAATTCAGTAAGTACGAATAAAATCTGAATGATAGCAAGTATAGAGTTAGTTAATTTTCCTTCTTGGGCCTACAACATAATGAGACATGAGCACTGAAAATCTGAGTCATTGTGGCATTTAGACCAGTTAGTGATGGTATTTTGTTTGAAATCATGGTTGGCAGAACCATTTCATGAAGTGATTTATCGATATGAGAATTTAGGGTGCATGTGGTTGGGCTCATTTGGAGTAAGTCCAAGTGCTGAACTTCCTCCGTATTGGTTCCTCTGTGCACCAGTATCGAAGCCCATAACCGGCTATCTATTCTGGGTGTGGACCTGGGTATAGCTTCTCTTTAATGGGCTTATATGGGAGCCCAAATGGCTGGATTGCGGTGCTGAATTATCGTTCGGTCCAATAACAAATCAATTAGGACGCTTTCCTTTAGAGATAAATTAAAATAGAAAATTATAGATTGCTTTAGGTTTGCCTTTTAATAATAAGACGAGATGAGCCTCGCTAAACAAAACAAACAAATTGTGGGGCCCTTGATAATTATTTATACAAAAATACTTAGACTTCGGGATGGGCCGTTTAGCGAATTTCACGGCCTTCCCCAAAGATAATAACGCATTAGATGCTTTAGGCGCGTTCTTAATAATTTTACCTCCTTAATTACGGGTGTACATTTATGTGACCCAAATCTAAATCTCAACGGAGTCGAAACGTGTTGACAACCACGGGTGCACTGGTGTGACATGGTTCGAGACGCATTTCCATGACGTGACAATTCTTATTAAAATAAAAAATAAAAGCAGGTTACTAATAAAAGGCACATAAGTCAGAACATGTTTCGAAATCAGATAAAATCAAATACAACAGTTGAGCGACCGTGCTAGAACCACAGAACCCGGGAATGCCTAACACCTTCTCCCGGGTTAACAGAATTTCTTACTCGGATTTCTGGTTCGCAAACTGTTTACAGAGTCAATATTTTCCTCGGTTCGGGATTCAACCGGTGACTTGGGACACCATTAATTTCCCAAGTGGCGACTCTGAAATCTTAATAAATAAATCTCGTTCTGATTGTCCTTTAAGTGGGAAAACTCCTTTATTACACCCTTCCCCGGGGTGTAAGCGTAAAAAGGAGGTGTGACAGTTATTATCTTCGGGGAAAGCCGTGAAATTCGCTAAACGGCCCATCCCGAAATCTAATTATTTATTATAGCCATTTATTGAGGGCCCCGCAGCTTGTGCATTTTTATTTGACGAGGCTCGTCTCATTTATTTTTTAAAAGGGCAATCCTAAAGTGACTACATTTTTCTATTAAGTTGTTCTCTAAAATAAAAGAAAATCTCCAAATTAATTACATGCTTGAAAAGGCCGTAACTTATTTATCGGATTAAAACAAATGCAAACTAAAATTGTAATTGAGGCAAAGGGAAATTGTTTCGTGCCTTATTCTATAATTATATATTACTAAAGTTGAAATTATAAATAGAATACGGAATATACAAATAATATTATAAAAATAAACTAATTATTTTTCTAACTAATTTAAACCCACATTGTTAGATGAATTGAACCGTTTGGAATTAATTGTTTACAACTACTTGAAACTAGAATTAACCTTAATCATTAATGCTTATTCGAAAGCTTGTTAAACTTAATCGTTAACTCAACTTGTTTGAACTCAACTCATGCCAATTGGATTAATGATCTTAGCAATATAGTGGGCCTACTGATTCTACGAAATTACTGGTCATTTTGATTCTGCCTAATATTTACAGATCTCCATTACTAACAGGATTAAAAATTCAAACTTCGACTCATTTCTATTCCAGTTTTCATGGATTCAAAATTATTCTTCACTAATTAAACTAAATTAAATTAATTTCCAGTAGTTACTATCTACCAACTCGTGTGCCCATAAGCATATAAAAAAAAGTTTAAGCTACTTAGAACAGTTCTAGGTACAGTCCCATTGTTAGTATAGTTATACAATGTAAATACATATCTAATATGAACATAAACATATGCAATATCTCCTAATGATACATTCTAATACATTAATTGAACACACTTCAATAGGCAATCTGTTGAGCCTTTTAATTCAGCTTTTTTTTTTGCAATTTGAAGTTACATCAGACTAGTCTAAAAAATGTGTACCTGGAAAAGGAACACAAGGAAGAGGAAGAAGAGGATCAGTAGGGGCAGTAGTAGCAACAGCACAGCAACAACCAACAAAACACAAATATTCTTCAACCCCAGGAATGATTCAAACGACCCAAGAAAACAGTAGAAACCAAAAGATTGACCCACAGCAATACCAGAAAACCAACCAAACTAATTGAACCAGTACAACAAGTTTAACTCCAAAATGGATCAGTGAACCAAACAGAAAATAGAGATTGGCTCACAACACTACCAACACAAGTCAAATGAATTCGAAAGATGCACTAGAGTTACTTAGGATCAGTGTTAGTGTGTTTAGATCAAGAAAATGAAATCAATGAAGCAATGGGGTTTTCAACTCTCAAATTCTGAATTTCTGATGTTCAAAAACCATCCAACTCAGACTTTGCTAACTCTGAACTTTTTAGAGTCCAAAACAATCCCCCTTAATTAGTCCCAAATGACTCCTATTTATGCCAAGAAATAGACTACTAAGTGCCCTCGAAAAACTCAGAGAAATCAGAATAAAAACTCTGCCCATCATATTCCCTTACAGCCCACTACTATATGTTTAATTCATTTTAATTCAAAGTTATGGGTACATATATACTTTAATCACTTCCCAATACCATTATTTCTTGTTCCCTACTATTATTAAACAAATGTATTAGTTTAATGGTTAATTAAGTACCCTCTGACAGACCACTAATTTCAAACCATTTTCCCATTTTTTCAATTCCCAAATTACCCTTGGAATCCCACTGTTCTTACTGTCTTATCCCTATCCCCCTGAAGACCTTGTGATTTCTATCTTAGACAGCTATAACCAAATTCAACTAATCAATCAGTACTTTAGCCATATGAATCAAATACTAAGCTCAATACAGGACCATATCAAGATTCGATTCACCCAAATTAATTCAAACTTGCATTCAATCAGAAAACCTTATAAAAATGAAGATCAAGGATGCCATGACATTTTAAATTTACTGAATTGCAAACAAATTGAACTGATATGCAAAATTGGTGAATTAACACAGAACAAACATCATTCCTATGGAAACCAGTTGAACCAGTGGTAACACCAAACAAATTATAGGAGTAATCATGGCTTATTATACCAAGCCTTATTTGACACTGACTAATTCGAAGCATTCAACATATTATAACATAACAGGTCCGAAGGAGAAGAGAGAAATGAATAAAAGATTATGAGATACAACGAGGCTTAACAGATAAACAAAAACAAAAAATAGAAAAGAAAAAGAAAGAAAATACCTTAAAATTACAGGCTAACTCCCATCCTCCCCAATTGAAATTTCGACTGGAGTTCTGAAGCCAAAATGGACCTTAATCGAGTGTTCTCGATTGAGAACACTTGACTAAGGTCGATTACAACCTCAAATTCTTTTGGCTCTTAAGTCTCGTCCAGTAGGTTTAGCATTCGACAACTTCTAGTTCGATTCGAGCTGAAACCTCATGGGATTTGGGACGAGGGTAGTCTAGAGGTTAACTAGTGTTGATTTGGGAAGGTTTAGGGTTGGCGCCGCCACCAGGGAATTTTGTGGCGGAGCTAGGGTTCTTGGCTTAAAAATGATATTCGACACTCCTGGTTCTGATTCGAAGGGAGCTGAGGTTGGCACGGTGATGGGGAGGTTGAGGTGAGGTGATGGTGTAACTTTGGAGGTCATTGGGTAGGCTTGGGTTTCTGAATGATCTTCGATCTGATATTCGAAGAGATTGGGAATGACTTGAAGAAAACGGAGAGTGGATTCAAAGAGAGGAAGGTGGGGAGGTTCTATGGTGTATTTTTGGTAGGGTTTTGTGACTGACCGCCGCCGTGGGCGATTTTCGGTGGGTGGTCAGCGGCGGAACGAGGTGGAGGGAGACGAGCTCGGCTTTGAGGCTTAGAGACGACTAGGTAGGGTTTGGCTTGGGGGGCTGGGTAGGAGATTAGGTTTATATACTAGGTGGGGGATTTGATCCTAGCCATTGGATCAAACGATATCAACGGCTTGGATCTCTCACTTAAATGAAACGGCGTCGTGTGGTCCCATTGAGAGGCTGGGTCGACCCGGGTCTAAAAGGATCGGGCTGTGGGGAAGACTTGAGACCATTAGATCAATAGGAATGGACGGTGCAGATATGATCACCTGAAACGGCACCGTTTCAACCAACGCTGGGACTGAACTGGACCGTTAGATCTGTTTGATCAACGGTCCAGATTTAAGACACTGAAACGGCGTCGTTTGGTTGGTCTGAGAGATCAGGCAATTGGGTTGGGTCATTTGATCGTTTGGGCCTGAACTTTAGGGTCCAAAAATGATGGCCCAGGTCTGATTTTGTTCACATTTTTCATTTCTTCTTCTTTTTTTTTCTTTCATTTTCTAATTTAACAAAAATTCTACATTAAATTGTAACATCAAGATTAAACTACAAAAATGTTAATTAACCCTTAATAACAATTAACACACAAGATTAACAAACAAAATCACACATTCGGACAATAAATGACAAAAATACAACAAATACACCTTTTTGTGATGTTCTTCCTTTTAAAACCAAATCATGGTTTAAATAATTCCTAAGTGCACAATTAGACCCTAAGTTTGCATGCAACATATACTTTTGTATTTTTTAATTAATTAAAACAAGATAAGCACGCACACACAAGTGCAAACAATAAAAGAAAAATAACACAAAAATCCATAAAATTGCGAACAACACAAAACTATTTAATCTTGAATTTTTGGGAGTATTTCTCATATAGGGCAAAAATCACGTGCTTACAGCATCTATTTAATCTGTCGAGGCGTTCGGCCCGTTCCATAAATAAACACATACCCTACTCGAGAATCACGCATGCAACGCAGGTACACATAAAATACATGCTCACGTAGCCAATTAAGAATCTATCGGGGCTATTTATCCAAATAAGACAGTTTCTCTTTTTAACAATTTAGGAAAAATGATGTTTAATCTCTTTTTAAATTCATTTACTAATCAAAGGTGATTTAAACAACTCAAGCTATCAATGGGTTCATAAATAATCCAACTATAACATGCTCATGGATCCTAACTACCCGGACAATAGCATAATAGTAGCTACGCACGTACTCTCGTCACCTCGTGCGTACGTAGACCCCACATAAAGGAGCACATAATCAATTATTTCACATATGGGGACAATTCCCTCTTACAAGGTTAGAAAGGAGACTCACCTCGCTCCGAAGACTCATAACCGGCATTCTACATTCCTCCGAAGACTTGCACCAACGCACAATCCTCCAAAACTAGTCAATGATCATACAAATCTATTAATATATGCTCAATTAAACTTTACAACCCAATTTGTAACAATTTCTAACCCCCAACAAAAAGTTGAAAAAAATGCCCTTGGGCCCACGTGCCTGAAATCCGAAATTTCTCGAAGATAAAGTTTACCCATGAACTTACGAACTCAAATATATGATTTTCTCTTACTTCCATACTCAAAATTGTGGCTAAATTCCAAGAATATAATTTTTTAGGTTTTCCACCGAAACCTCAATTTTTATACTAATTTTCATGCCCAGATCCATACAAAATTGATGTATTTGACTCAAAATAGGTGGGGATAACTTACCTTAACATTGATGACGAAAATTCCCTCTTGAAGCTCTCCAAAATCGCCCATACCAAGTGGAAAATGGGAGAGAAATGACCATCTCCCGATTTAAAATAACCCTCTTCCTCCAGGTATTTTCGCTTCTGCGCGGTTCCGCTTTTGCGGATAACCAGCCGCTTCTGCGGCTTCCACTGGACCTCCTATTTTTGCTTCTACGATCCGCCTTCCGTAGATGCGGTCCCGCTTCTGCGGAACCTTGATCGCATATGCGGTCCACGAGCCTTCGACCATAAATGTTTTTGGCGGATCCCCTTTCGCTTCTGCTGGGCCGCTTCTGCGGCTACCCAATCGCAGAAGCGGAAACACCAGCAACCAGATCCTTCAGCTATTCTTCAACTTCCAAATTTGATCTGTTAACCACCCGTAATCCACCTGAGGCCCCTAGGACCCCAACCAAACCTACCAACCAATCCCAACACACGTTACGGACTTGCTCGAGGCCTCAAATCATATCAAACAACGCTAAAATCATGAATTACACCCCGATTCAAGCCTTGTGAACTTCAAAATTTCAAACTTCTACTTCCGATGTTTAAACCTTTCAAATCACGTCCGCTTGACCTCAAATTTTTCACACAAGTCATATCTAACATTACGGACCTACTCCCACTTTTGGAATCGGATTCCGACCCCGATATCAAAAAGTCCACTTCCGGTCAAACTTTTCAAAAACCTTCAAATTTCTATCTTTAGCCAAATGGCTTCAAAATGACCTACGGGCCTCCGAATTCACTTCCGATCGTGCCCCCATCTCCAAAATCACCATACAGAACTATTCACTGTCTCGGAATCTCATACGGACATCGATAACACTGAAATGCACTTCAAACCAAACTTATAAAGTTTCTTCCAAAATGCCAACTTCCACAATAGGCGCCAAAACACTCCTGGGTTATCCAAAACTCAATCCGCGCATACGCCCAAGTCCGAAATCATCATACGAACCTGTTGGAACCTTCAGATCCCGATTCCGAGGTCGTTTACTCAAAATTTCAATCCTATTTCATTCTTTCAAGTTTAAGCTTCCAAAATAAGAATTCTCCTTCCAAATTAACTCTGGACTTCCCAAAATTAAATTCCGACCACACGCACAAGTCACAATACCTGAAATGAAGCTGCTCATGGCCTTAGACTGCTGAATGACGCACTAGGGATCAAAACGACCGGTCGGGTCGTTACATTCTCTCCCACTTAAACATACGTTCGTCCTCGAACGTGCTGAGAATTACGCTGATGTAGCCTGAACTCACTGTTTAACTTCCCATGCACCTTACCGTGCTACCACAACTTTGTTGTGCACATTTGCTCGATAAATTCTGAAGATATTCCCTTTTTATTCAACAAATAAGCCTTAGAGCCCAATTCCAACATCCGGAATTTCCATGCCAGGCCTATTTCCAACATACGATCACCATATCAATCACTACACGATGTACTGAGAGAAGAATGCATAACTTTGTTGAATTCACACTTTGCATCACTTACTCCTAGGACCATAATAACCCTTCTGATTGAATTAATTGAAATTCCACGGATCCGATGCTCCCATTGTATCTCATGACCTACATGGGTCTTGCTCTAACCTTTACGACTCCGACACGACGGAAGAGAGGTGCCGAAATTCATAACCAACTATTGAATCAACAAATCATTGGGTCTATACCCGTGACAAGAGTCATTGCCTCTTTCTGAACCATCTAATGGTCTTAGCTCCTTAATTCACTTCACATAATCCAATTGCATTGGTCCTAAATCTAATAATCTCGTCTCACCGAGTACGAACTGCTCAGGCAATAAGCCACCTCGGACACAATCAAAAATCCCATATAATGCTACCATGTGCCAATAAGCTACCAATTAGAACGTGATACAGAAGGAAACGAACTCTGAAAAAGAGATCTAATTACCCCGCTCGGGAATCATATATGTGGCGCGGGTACATGCTAAACGGACACCCCGCTCGCGAATCATACATGCGACGCGGGCTCACAGCTAGAACGAGCTCTCGTCGGAAAACGGGAATCAGAACACATAAAGCCAAGTAGGGGAACTGTAATGAACATCAAACTGTTGTGGCGTGCAACCCAATCCAAATAACATACCCATGGCGGCGTGCCACCCGATCCAAATAACATACCCATGGCAGTGTGCCGTCCGATCCAAATAACATACCCATGGCGGCGTTCCAACCGATCCACACATAAAACTCACATAAGGAAATATACATCGGGCCAAGCTGCCCATTACAACAAGATATCGAATTTGGTCACAAGTATGATAAGTGCATAATACCATCCCAGAGGGAACATACAGCGCCATAAGCTACAAAACTCAAGCATAACTGAGGTGCGATATATAATCTGAATCTCAAGAGCCATTTTGCTCATAATACGACATTCCCGCGTGGATCCTCAACACATACACCATTTCTCAGGCCGTCTCACGACTCACACGGCGCAATGTATCACTACATGAAATATCTGACAATGAGATAACACCCTGACTACTCCCTAAGGAGCGCGTTACTGAAATGAACACAACTGGCTTGATATAAAGCCCTGTTCACATATTAATCAATCCATTGATCTCAAGCCGATTTCTAGTTTCACCAACTTGGCTAATAACCCTTCAAAGGTCCATAGTAACTCCCTTTTCCTCATAACACATAAGAACAACCATCATCACCGGAGCAACCTCCTCAGTTCATAACCCGATAACCAAAATGCCCTCCAGGCCTAAATTCTCAAATTAATGATATTACCACAATCCTCATACTTGGTTTAAATCTTTAGTTAATTGATAATAGGTGAATTGAACTATGATTAAGTCTCAAAAGAACCACTTTCTTGTAGAGTTTTTATGGTAAAAGTGATAACAAAATGCTCTTATTAGTGCGTTTAATATTTTGCAGGTTACATACATTAGAAGAAGGCTATGGAGTAGTTTTGGATCAATTATGGAGGAAAAAGAGGCCAATCGCACAAAAGTAGCCAAACGCACAATGTGAAATACACAAACCACATCTGGAGGTGAACTGCCGCGACCCCGGCATAATCGCGGACGGACCGCGGCGAGAAGCTATTTTGAGATTCAGAGAGGCCATTTGGCCACGATCCTAGCGTGACCGCGGTAGGACCGCGGCAGGCGACGGAAAGTTAAGGGACTGAAGTGCAAATTCTGGAATTCTTAGCCCAAAACCCTATTTAAATACTAGAACTCGCCCAAGGAAGGCATGTAATGTTTTTAGAGAGTACTTTGGAAAGAAAAACAAGTGTGAGAGATCACCCAAAACATCATTACTCTTATTCTTCTTTATTTTTCTTGCAATTTATGATTATGAATCTTTTAGTATTATATTCCCCCATTGTCATGAGTAGCTAAAAACCTTAATCTAAGGTTTTGGTGGAACCTGGTGGGAATAACTTGGTTTTTTTATTAATATAATTGGATTTGGTTGTTAATATCTAATTGTTCATCTATGTTTTGATTGTGGATTAGTTGAAAGGGCCCTCAATTATTCGTTCCTATTTATTATGTATCTTCTTGAGAGAGAGTGCATATTTAGGTGATTGTATGAACAACATCACTCCCGGAGTATAGATGATAGTCATAACCGAGGGTTTAGGGGTTGGTTTAGAGATAACGAAACCCCGGATGCAATCTAAGTGAGCCGTATTGTGGAATTAGCTAGCGTAGCTTGAGAGAGTGCGTCTAGTAGATTATCATAATTACTTGAGAGAGAATTATGATAGATTGAGAGTTCATGATTGTTAGAGATAATTAAATCGTAGTTATAAGACATATACAACCAAGGAAATTACTAACGAGGGAAACCATTGCCTTAGACTTTATTTCTACTGTTTACATATCAAGCTTAATTAATTTTCAGTTATTACTTACTTTTAGTCTTTAGTTGTTAGAAAATCAACCTTTGTTAATCAGAAAGTTTGGGAAAACAGATTGCGTGAATTTAGTGAATCCGACAGTAGTAATTGATAGGTTAATTCTTTGTGGTTCGACTCTGGGCAATAATACTCGGATTATATTTGCAACGCCCGCATAGTATTTTGCGAGACTCAGTTGAGCGTGATCAAATTTTGGCACCGTTGCCGGGGAATTAACGGTGTTATCAATTGCAATTGAAAGAAATACAAAAATTCCATGTGTAATCCGTTTTCTCTATACCAATTTTTTCATTGAAATTCCAACGGTTGAAATCTTGTGGAAAGCAGGTGTATGCCTAGAAATTCTTCGAGGATTGGAGAACTAATAGAAGGACTCTCAAACCCAGAGAAAATATTCAGAGCATTGAACCGTGCCAACAAAGGACTTCAACAAACTCAACCAACACACCAACCCGAATTTGAAATGAGTGACGTGAACAACGCCAACGGAAACAACAGGAACGAGCAAGTTAACTTAGAAGTCAGAGGGGTGGCACCTCTTGTGCCAGAGGCTGCACTTTATGACTGGGCACAGCCTACAACTGACAATCTGGCCACTGTCATAGCTGTGCCTGCAATTCAAGAGGATACATTCCAGATCACCAACAACATGCCGCATTTGCTGCAGAATAAAGGACTATTCTTCGGGTCAAGCATTGAAGACCCACAACAACACTTGAAAAATTTTCTGTCAATTTGCATGATCCAAAGGCAGCCTAATGTGACTCCTGAAGCTATCAAGTTGCTCCTGTTCCCATTCTCAGTAATCGAGGCAGCCCAGACTTGGTTAAATTCGCTCCCAATCAACTCTATTACCACTTGGGAGGAATTAGTCAAGCAGTTCCTGAACAAGTTCTATCCGCCTAACAAGACTGCACAGCAGATTGATGACATATTGCAGTATAGGCAGCATTCCAGTAAGTCCTTGCAAGAAACTTGGGAGAGATTTAAAGGGATGCTAGTGAAGTGTCCTCATCATGGCATTCCAGACCAGATGCTCGGCCAGAGATTCTACATGGGTCTAACCGACAACTTGAAAGCGAATGTGGATGCTTCAGCTGGAGATGCGTTCTTAAGTAAAACATTCATTGAGTGCAAAATTCTTCTTGATAAGATGTCACAAAATGCGAGGTGGATAACTAGAGGTGCAACACTGGCACCCATAGTGCATTCAGTTCCACTAGATCCCAATAATTCGCAGGAAGAGAACATGGCCACACTCCTAACCCGGATGAGTTTACTGACAAAGAAGATTGATGAGATGGGTACAAAATAGGTTCACATCGTTGACACGACGAATGGAGGTCTATGTACATCGTGTATTAATTTGTCCTATGTGTGTACGTGGAGCGGAGAAGGTGAAAATCAAGGAGTCCGGGAAGATATGAATTATGTCAACAATTATGGGGGCCAGAGACAAGGAGCACAATAGTGGAGACCACATCAAAATCAGCAGTACATGCCTAATATGCAGCAGCCTGGGGGTATGCACCCTCAAAACCAATTAGTGCCAGTGCCTTATCAGAAACCACAGGGTTATCCACAGCAGAATCAGCAGCAACTGGTTTATCAACCACCCCCTCAGCAGCAAGATAACAACATGGTGGAGATCAGGGGTATGCTTCAACAACTCATTGCGACAAATAATAAAGTGCTGGAAAAATGGGTAGTGCATGATTCAGCCATAAAGAATATTAAAATGTAGATGGGTCAGTATTCCATGGCATTGAACAACCGTCCTCTGAGAACTTTAACTGCAGACACAAACATAAACCCCAAGGAGCAAAACCCGAATCAGCTGATGACAGTCAGTCTCAGGAATGGTAGAGATTTAGATAGAGAGCAGGAAATTGCACAGGCCAGCAAGAATAGTACGCCAGCTACTCCAGTTCAATTAGAGGAAGAAGAACCAGCGAAACTCACTGAAGTAGTGGTTGAACAGAGTCACGAGGAAAAAGGCAAAGAAAAGGAGACCGAGCTAGTTGCAGAACAGGTGGCACCCCTTGTGCCAGAAACACCTAACAAAGAGAAGCCAGCAAGCAATGCACAAAAGGTGACCCCTGCACCCTTCCCTCAGAGACTGGTTAAGCAAAAGAAGGCAGACCAATACAAAAAGTTCATGGAGATGCTGCGTCAAATCCAGTTGAATATTCCATTGATGGATGCCTTAAGAGAGATGCCCGGTTATTCCAAGATGATGAAAGATTTAATGTCAAGGAAGTTTGATTTTCAGGATCTATCCACCGTAACTCTAACACAGACCTACAGCGCAGTGGTGGCAAAACCAATGGCCCAAAAGATGTCCAATCCAGGTAGCTTTACTATTCCATACACCATTGGGAGTTATGCCTTTGCGAAGGCGTTATGTGATTTGGGAGCCAGCATAAATTTGATGTCGTTGGCAGTATACACCAAATTGGGCATCGGCCGAGCCAGGCCGACTTCTATGCTTCTTCAGTTGGCCGATCGCACTGTAAAAAGGCCAACTGGTATTCTTGATGATGTGCTGAGGCAAGTGGGGAAGTTCGTATTCCCTGCAGACTTTGTGATTCTAGATTGTCAGGTGGATGAAGAGATACCCCTTATTTTGGGGAGACCATTTTTAACCACTGGGAGAGCACTGATAGACTGTGAGACTGGGGAACTTAAAATGAGATTTAACGATGAAGAGGTCATATTCAATGTTCAACAATCAATAAGGAGACCCAGCAAATATACAAATTGCTCTCTAGTGGAAGTAGTGGATGTAATTCTGCAAGAGGATGACAGGACCCTAACTGTGAGGAATCCATTGGAGGCATGCCTAACAAATTTAGAAGAAATGGATGGAGAAGGATTAGCTGAATGGGTGATGGCATTAGAAGAACGAGGGTTTTGGTCAAGGGAACCTCAGCTCGAGTCCTTTGAGCTAGAAAAAAAGGGTCACTCCTCCAGCCAAACCATCAATAGAGGAACCACCCAAGCTGGAGCTGAAGCCGCTCCCAGACCACCTCAGATATGCATTCCTAGGTCCTGATTCGACCTTACCTGTTATTATATCATCATGTTTGCTAGATGTGCAGGTAGAGCAGCTTTTACAGGTACTGAAGGATAACAAGACTGCCATTGGTTGGACCATGGCAGACATAAAGGGTATCAACCCAGCTTTCTGTATGCATAAGATTCTCCTGGAAGAAGGGCACAGACCTTCCAGGGAACATCAGTGAAGGTTGAACCCTAACATGAAAGAGGTTGTAAAGAAAGAGGTGATCAAATGGTTAGATGCGGGAATCATCTTCCCCATCTCTGATAGTAATTGGGTCAGCCCTGTCCAGTGTGTCCCGAAAAGGGGGGGAATGACTGTTGTGAAAAATGACAACAATGAGTTGATCTCAACTCGTACAGTCACAGGGTGGCGAATCTGCATGGATTACCGGAAATTGAACACCGCCACCCACAAGGACCACTTTCCCTTGCCCTTCATTGACCAAATGTTGGACAGGCTGGCTGGAAGATCGTACGTTTTTTTCCTAGATGGATATTCGGGCATTCAATCAGATATCAATAGCCCCCGAAGATAGAGAGAAAACATCATTCACTTGTCCGTATGGCATCTTTGCCTTTCAGAGAATACCCTTTGGGCTTTGTAATGCACCAGCGACTTTTCAACGGTACATGCTAGCCATCTTTACAGATATGGTGGAGGATATTATGGAGATCTTTATGGATTATTTCTCCGTGGTGGGATATTCATTCAAAGATTGTCTTCACAACTTAAGCAGAGTGCTCAAAAGATGTGTGGAGACAAACTTGGTGTTAAACTGGGAGAAGTGCCATTTTATGGTACAAGAAGGGATAGTCCTGGGACATCGAGTGTCCAGAAAAGGTATTGAGGTCAACCATGCCAAGGTTGACGTGATTGAGAAGTTACCTCTGCCCACTTCATTCAAGGCGGTGAGAAGTTTCCTTGGTCACACCGGTTTCTACCGGCGTTTCATGAAAGACTTTTCCAAAATTTCTAACCCATTATGCAAACTCCTTGAAAAGGATCAGCCCTTTGTGTTTTCTAATGATTGTAGGTTGGCATTTGAGGAAGTGAAGAAGAAGTTGATAACTGCACCCATCATTGTTTCGCCCGACTAGGAGCAACCATTTGAGCTCATGTGTGATGCAAGCGACTATGCCATAGGAGCAATCTTGGGACAGAGAAAAGATAAGTTGATGCACCCGATTTACTATGCAAGCAGAATGCTAAGCGGTGCATAGCTCAACTACACTGTGACGGAGAAGGAGATGTTGGCAGTCGTGTTTGCTTTTGACAAGTTTCGATCATATCTGATTGGTTCCAAGGTAATTGTGTATACTGACCATGTAGCTCTCAGGTACCTCATTGAGAAAAAGGAGTCTAAGCCGCGCCTGATTCATTGGGTGCTGCTGCTGCAAGAATTTGACCTCGAAATTCGTGACCGTAAGGGCACTGAAAATCAAGTTGCTGATCATCTATCGCGACTTGAAGGAGCTGAAAAATTAGTCGAGGTTGAAGAGATTCTGGAAACCTTTCCAGACGAGCAGCTGCTCACAGCCAGTCTTGAGGATGCGCCATGGTATGCAGATTTTGCAAACTACCTGGCCTGCGGTATTGTTCCCTATGACCTTTCACCTATCCAAAAGAAAAAATTCTTTCGTGATTGCTGCATGTATTATTGGGATGAACCTCATTTATTTCGAATATGTGTTGATAACATTATCAGTAGGTGTGTCCTTGAGATAGAACAATCTTCAATTTTGAACGCTTGTCACGCTTCAGCATATGGAGGACATTTTGGAGGGGTCAGAACAGCTGTGAAAGTACTGGAGGCCGGATTCTTTTGGCCAACTGTGATTAGAGATGCACACCTCTGGGTAAAGGGCTGCAATGAATGCTAGAGGACGGGAAACATCTCATATCGCCATGAGATGCCAATGAAACCAATTAAAGAAGTAAAGGTGTTTGACGTGTGGGGGATTCACTTCATGGGTCCCTTCGTCAGCTCATTCGGCAATAAGTACATACTCGTGGCGGTGGATTATGTGTCTAAATGGGTGGAAGATGCAGCCTTGCCCACCAATGATGCACGAGTGGTGGTCGGATTCCTGAAGAAGTACATATTCACCCGGTTTGGGATACCAAGAGCGATCATCAGTGATGGAAGCACTCACTTCTGCAACAGAGCCTTCGAGAAATTACTTGCTAAGTATGATGTGCACCACAAGATGGCTACTCCCTACCATCCCCAGACCAGTGGGCAAGTTGAGGTATCCAACAGGGAGATTAAGAGTGTACTAACGAAGACCGTAAATGCCACCTGAACTGATTGGCCTAAGAAGCTGGATGACGCACTCTGGGCCTATAGAACAGCATTCAAAACGACAATAGGTATGTCACCATACAAGTTGGTATTTGGGAAAGCCTGTCACCTACCTGTGGAACTAGAGCACCATGCTTGGTGGGCAGTGAAACATCTGAACATGGATCCTGAAGCAGCTGGACAAAATCGACTAACGGAGCTGCATGAGCTAGAAGAATTTCGGTATCAAGACTTTGAGAGCACGAGGCTTTACAAGGAATGGATGAAGAAAATGCATGACAAGCACATCGTGGACAGAGACTTTAAACCCGGTGACATGGTACTATTGGATAATTCACGTTTAAGATTGTTTCCGGGTAAGTTGAAATCCCGATGATCTGGGCCATTCAGAGTGGTGCAAATGTTTGCAAGTGGAGCTGTTGAGATTGAATCGGAAGACGGGACGAACAAATTCTCCGTCAATGGACAAAGGTTGAAACACTACCTTGGAATAGCTATAGAAAAAGGGATACAATGGTGATCAATTTTAAAAAACCCCAATACGAGAACGAGGAGTGAGAACTCACCTACTTGCATTGTGATATGACGTTAAATCAGGCGCTGCGTGGGACGCAACCCACAAATTTGTTGTAAGTGTAATGTATAACTTCATAAAATAAAAAAAAATCAGGAAAACGCTCTGACCGCGGTCCCAGCGTAACCGCGGTCGAACTGCGGTCAAACAACCCCTGTGAAGTTTCCCACCGCGGTCCAAGCGTAACCGCGGTAGGACCGCGGTCAAACACCCTCTCTAAACTTTGTCTACCGCGGTCCCAGCGTGACCGCGGTAAGACCGCGGTAGCCCAGCGACGGGCCCAAGCCAGGTAAGTTACGATTTTTTTTTAATTTTTTCCTTTTTCTTTTCTCTTTTCCCTCCCTTTCTTAATTACCCAACCCTACCCTTATTCCCCACACACACACACACGAGAACAAAATCCCTCCCCTTCTCTCTTTCTCTCTTCTCCTTCATCCTTTTCCCCACAAAACCAAAACCCTAACCCCCAATCTCCTCCAAATTCTTCTTCAACTCTCTCCTCTCATCTCTAAGGTAAGATTTCTTCTCTTCTCTTCAAATAGCTAGTGTAAATTAGTCTTACTACCCTTAGATTATGTTGTAGTGTAAAAAAAAATTTGTATCTTTTTCTTTATTTTTTCTCTTTTATTTGCTTCTTTTAGCCCTGATTGATGATTAGATGTTGGGTTTCATTGTGTTTAACTGGTGGGGGGGGTTTTGTAGTATGTTTGGAGACCTAACAACAATTTTTAGGGTGAAGTTTGGTGGATGGGCCTATATGGCCGAAAATTTGGGGGTGTGTTATAGATTTTGGAGCACTTTGTGCTCATCTTAATTGGTTGTGGTGGTGGTTGTTGACGTATTTCACTGGTGAAGGGTTGTGTGAGGTATTATTGGAGATTTTGACAAATTGATCGTGGTGTGAGGTAGTAGTAAGGGTTGGCCACTTGGGGCCACTTAGTAATTGGGTGTTCTGGCATTGTTTGGCCAATGATAACTGTTTAGTGTCATCGGGTGGCGAAGTCTGAGTAACCATTCAAATGGCCCATTTTAGGATGCATCTGATAGTTTCCATGTCTTGTTGCAGGTACTATGGCACGAAAGAGGCAAAGAGGCTCGGCAAGTACTTTCCACGGGCCAACATATGATGAAGCTAGGTTCCAGTCTCAGGGGGCAGAGGACGTATTTCATGCGAAGGCCACGAAAACCTTTGTCCCGGACATTGCTGTGGATAGGGCTGCCCTCCGTATGGAAAGCCCAGACATGTATGAGGAGATATGATGGAGGGAGATGGAATTTTTTTTTGATGAGCCCGAAATAGCAAATCCGATGCTAGTCCGAGAATTCTACGCAAATTGTCAGGAACATTTGGGCCATGAGGTAATTGTGCGTGGCAAGATGGTGAATGCCTCAATCCCTAAGATTCGCCAGGTTTTGCAGTTGCCCCAATTTAGAAGTGATGTTGATCGTTACCACGACGCCCATGGGATCTCTTGGGAAACCATGATTGAAGCAATCTGCGCAGATGGTCAACCAACCTGGATACAGGAAAACATCACCCTCCACTCCAAGTCCTTCACACACGAGGCCAAGTGCTGGTTCACCATCATTTGCAGCCGGTTCTTGCCCACAAGCAACACAACCGATGTGAACCACCTACGGGCTATACTGGTATGGTGCTTTGTCACCAAGCATGACTTTGATGCGGCGCGGCTTATTGGTGATGAAATGATCCTCCGATACTCGCTGCAGTCTAAGGGGTTTTACTTCCCTTCATTGGTGACAACATTGTGTCGGCTTAAGGGTGTCCCCACTAGTCCTACTGATGGCACATTGCCCGCAAAGACACCTTTCAGAACTTCTAGGATCTCAGTGGGCAGAGATGCACCCACGACCATAGAGATTGATGATGAGGATGAAGCCCCAGCACCAATGGCACACTCCAGGAGATCCTATGACGGAGCCGGACCCTCTCGGCATCCCCACACTGGGGCAGGACTCTCTAGATCACAGTCCTCCCGGCCTATGCTAGGTTTTGTGGAGGAGGAGATCGAGGACCTTCGATCATTGGTGGATGGACTGCATGTGAGGATGGATGTTATGTCTCAGCGACAGGCCCGGTCTGAGAACCGCATGATGGCGTGGTTCCGTGCTTTGGGTAGAGCTTGCCATGTGGACCCCTGCACGGTCTCTGACTCCGAATGATACTCAGAGAAGTCTTCTTACCCTACTGCTCTTAATTTATGTTATGACATGGGGACATGCCATTATTTTAAGTGTGGGGTGGGAGACTTGCTTTTGTGATTTATTGCAGTGTACATATACATTGAGTATTGTTGTAGTGCTATAGCTGTGTTGTTGTATATAATTGGATGTAATCATCTTTCAAGTAACTGACTTGGCCCAACAACAGACACTTGTCGATGGGTCTCTTGAGGGTCAAAGTCGGATTTAGGTAAGTGACTTTTCCTGAGGATGGACTACTTGGATAGTACTCTTGAGGGAAGTAGTCCACTTAGATTTTTCTTTATTTTTTGTATTTTTAGGTAGTGTAGTAATTCCCCCTTGGTTTTTCTTTTGACCACTGTTCTTTTCCAAGGGCTTTTCTTGAACCGGGTTAGGTAGATTTTTTTTTTCTTCTTTGATACTTTTAGGACTCTGAAGACTTTCTTGGACAAGGATGGGTAAGGGCAAGAATGCAACCTGTAATGTGCACACCTGCTAATAATAAACGACTTGAGGGTGCGATATCTAGGCTCGTTGGTAGACTCGTAAATTATGCCTTAATTGTGCACACCTTGTCTTGCTTGAACGTTCATGAGAGTGTGTTGATGAACTAATTCGGAATGAGTTACATGCCAAGTGTGTGTGAGGAATTACCTGTATTGTGTGCTTGCATGCGATATCTAGAACTTGCCCGGTGTGTTTGCAAAGCGAAATAGAAGTTGTTTGGTCTTAGAGATGATTGAGGCATTTCTTTATGTAACCCGTCTAATTATAAATCCACTTGTACGTATTACCATAGTTAACGCCTTTGAGCTTAAGCCTGATTCTTTGATAACCTTGTAATAACCTACATCCATGTGTTGGATAGCTTGACTGTTTGACCCTTTACCTCCTAGAAGTACTTGAATTGTTTAAGATCATGTAAAAGTCAAAGTGTGGGGTGAAAGGAGTAGGATAAGGAATTCAGGAAAATACTTGAATGGTGCAATGGTAGTAGGAAAAAAAAAAGAGAAAAATATGTATTGAAATATAGAAGAAGGATCTTGTAAATAGGTGGTCCTAAAATAGTGAATAGCAAGAAAAGCCAGTTGCACCTAGAAAAGTTGGAGTAGCTTATGAAACAAGTGTGGAAGGATGACTGGGTTGAACATGGAAATCAGAATAAAGGAAGAATGTATTAAAAGTGCTTAGGGAGGTAAGTCACTATACCCAAAAATATCCTACTCGTCCCTTAGCCTACATTACAACCAAATAAAGACCTCTTGATCTTAGACTAAAACAACTCGATTAGTAGAGTATTATACTAAGGGCAAGCTTATGGTGTATCTGTGTGGCATATGAATGTTCTTTGCTGAGAGTGAGTGAATTCTTTCTATCTAAAGTTCTTTGTGATTGGTTATATATGTGTGGAACTTCTCTCAATTTATTGATGTGAGGGCAAGTGACTCAGTAAGAAAAAGCAAGTTTTCACCTCTGTTAGAGTAACTAGAGTGAGAATGTGTATGGCATGGCATTAGAGTCTGCAGCTGAGGCGTGGCAGTTGCACTGCTTCGGTTGATCTTTCATAATGGCGGGTGTAACATAAAAATTGGTTAATTCATCGAGCGATTAGGCCTAGAAGTGTGGTTCAACTTACTCGAGGACGAGCAAAGATTTAAGTGTGGGGTGTTGATAATAGGTAAATTGAACTATGATTAAGCCTCAAAAGAACCACTTTCTTGTAGAGTTTTTATGGTAAAAGTGATAGCAAAATGCTCTTATTAGTGAGTTTCATGTTTTGCAGGTTACATACAGTAGAAGAAGGCTATGGAGTAGTTTTGGATCAATTATGGAGGAAAAAGAGGCCAATCGCACAAAAGTAGCCAAACGCACAATGTGAAATACACAAACCACATCTGGAGGTGAACTGCCGCGGTCCCAGGCCATTTGACCACGGTCCTAACATGACCGCGGTAGGACCGTGGCAGGCGACGGAAAGCTGAGGGATTGAAGTGCAAATTACGGAATTCTTAGCCCAAAACCCTATTTAAATACTAGAACTTGACCAAGGGAGGCATGTAATGTTTTTAGAGAGTACTTTGGCAAGAAAAACAAATGTGAGAGATCACCCAAAACATCATTACTCTTATTCTTCTTTATTTTTCTTGCAATTTATGATTATGAATCTTTTAGTATTTTATTCCCCTGTTGTCATGAGTAGCTAAAACCTTAATCTAAGGTTTTGGTGGAACCCGTTAGGAATAACTTGGTTGTTTTATTAATATAATTGAATTTGGTTGTTAATCTCTAATTGTTCATCTATGTTTTGATTGAGGATTAGTTGAAAGGGCCCTCAATTATCTGTTCTTATTTATTATGTATCTTCTTGAGAGAGATTGCATATTTAGGTGATTATATGAACAACATCACTCCCGGAGTATAGACGAGAGTCATAACCGCGGGTTTAGGGGTTGGTTAAGATATAACGAAATCGCGGGTGCAATCTAAGTGAGCCGTATTGTGGAATTAGCTAGCGTAGCTTGAGAGACTGCGTCTAGTAGATTATCATAATTACTTGAGAGAGAATTATGATAGATTGAGAGTTCATGATTGTTAGAGACAATTAAATCGTAGTTATAAGACATATACAACCAAGGAAATTAGTAACGGGGGAAACCATTGCCTTAGACTTTGTTTCTACTGTTTACACATTAAGCTTAGTTAATTTTCAGTTATTACTTACTTTCAGTCTTTAGTTGTTAGAAAATCAACCTTTGTGAATCAGAAAGTTTGGGAAAACAGATTGCGTGAATTTAGTGAATCTGACAGTAGAAATTGATAGGTTAATTCTTTGTGGTTCGACTCTGGGCAATAATACTCGGATTATATTTGCAACTCTCGCATAGTCTTTTGTGAGACTCAGTTGAGCGTGATCATTAATCAAGTGACTACATGTCACACTTATACAATCTTCCCGTGGGACAAACTCCCACAATCTTCCGAAATAAAATAACGGGTCCGCTCATCCAAGCCATCGGCCGCACTAACGCTGAAAAACGATCAAGAATCCTTAACCAAGATGCAAAGCCTTTTTCACAAAACATCAATCTCAGGTGACGCTGAAGACAACACCAATTTACTTTTATCATTCAACCCTTTGCTTGCTCATCTGAGCCCGTGACATCCTTACCAGCACCAAACTGCAACCTTGATCCTCACTTCGAATTTCCGTGCTACTCACTGCACCCAACGTGCCAATATACGATAGAACACGATTTTCATCATAACTCCGAAACCATTATTATTTCAACATTTCATCATATAATAACTTTGCACTTAACTCACTTCAGGGGAATCATAGCAACGCACAGGTAAATTCTCATAACCGTAGAATATGCAAATCTGCAAGTAGTGGTCCAAGCCACTATAGCCCTTCTGGAATCCACTTCCACTTGACAAGCCATAACAGAAGAATGCTTCTGAATAACATCAATTTCGGCGGCCGACAAGCCTCACACGTACCGACACAAATCATACACATAACTTGATCATGTAGAATGAACTGATCGCTGGCCCCAATATGCCATTTCAACTACGGCTAACAAATCTATCTTCTTCCAATTTATCCTTGATTGCCTTAGAAATAATACCAACTCCATTCAACGGATAACATACTCCATCCGCACTTATCCCAATTGACCTTGAACCACGAGACCATGCTACCTCAAATCCCACGAACCATTTCGTACCTCCCCATTGCTACGTCGCAAGACAAACATCATAGAACATTTTGTGCCTCTTCTCATAGGCCACTACCAAGCTTGGTTCTTGACCGTACCTATAGGCTCGAAACCATTAGGCACCACACTTTACCCCTTTGAATCCGCTAGGACCATTGTTGAGAGCCGCCCGCTTTGACTTGGCCCGAATATAATCAACTCCATGATTTTCAACGAAAGACCCGACAGGATCACTCCCTAAGTCTGAACATGGGACAATATGGCCAACGATAACACACCTTTAATAATTCATTTGCTCAAATTACCACTTATGTTCCCAGTAGCTGAAATAACCCATCAATATGCTAATCACCAGAAACTTCGCAAGTAGTTAACCATGCAACCCAATCATAGACGGTGGGACTCTCCCACTTAGCTCGAAGTCACTATTACAAAACTCTGGAGTTCACCAGTATTCTTAATCTCTTATTAACATAACCTTGCGCAATCAATCGCCAGCATTCTCGATATCTTACCGTAGAAACCCAATTTGATACTCTAAATCATTAACAACATTCACACAACAATTCCCTTTGCTGCATAATCAGTAGAACTCTTCGCAGAAGCCTCGCCAACCACGCGACTGCTAACCTGCTCACAGGAATACCCCATTTGTAGAAATCACTCCCCGACATCTTCTAACGCTGCTGCATGGGGTACAATCACTACGACATCAACAACCCATCCTGAGTTCGAGCTCACTCTCCAACTGCACAAGTCCATTCACCCCTCGCAGACATCCATTAAATGTGCGACAACATCCTTCCACTTCAAAGTCATGATACATCTTTCTTCATTTAAGCGGCTCCTTTCTGTTATATTAAATCTCCGGCCGCACAAGGATCCCTACTTCAAATTAGATCCGTAGACGCCAATAATCAAGCACCAAAATTCTCAAGTCATTCCAGACTCCCTTAAGGTGCATAGTTTTCCCCTTACCAAGCCCCTATGCAGCTCCGCTGCTCTCCCACTTTGGGCAAACTCACTTCTTTAATCAACTGCTTGGCCTACGCTCCCTAAGTCTAGCCCTTTAGAAGTTTAAAATTCTGCCTAACACTTCCCATATGTCTTTCTCATCTCTTGCTACTCAGTTGTTCCCTTAATAAAATTCATCTTCATAGAACTTGAACCCACAAATCGCTACTGACTTAAACCCTTCTGAAGGTCATCTTTATCGAACCGTCAACATTTGCAATACCGATTCAATCCAGAACCACCGCACCCTGCGATATCTGATAGTCGTATCTCCGATACTTTTTCACACTATCTTGCCCCAAGGGCGAGTTGTAGCAAATCATAACACCGACAAACTTAAAGCGTTTAATTAGGACAACAACACCCCCATATAGAGGAGAACACCACCATGGTTGCAATTACCACCTTTCATTACTTCTACCAGTCCACATCTAACCATCTTTAGTTCGATAGTCTTTCCCCTGCCGGGAATAAAATACTGAGTCCCTTTGATTACACACTGAGTAAACGTCCCTTCAATTCACTCATTGCCACGACACGTGGGCAAACACCCTACCATCACAACAACACTGCGGAATAATTGCTCATAAGCATTATGGCAACCTGTGCCTAGCCTCAAGGCTCTTAGAAGTTCTGTTACTGAGCTGAAACAATAGAATATCCTTCCATAAGGCGACCATAATAGTCAAATCAACTATACCAGGAGAATCATCCCGCACCACATTTGTAGTGACATTTCAATTCTCCAACTTTCAATTTATAACAAGCGCTCGCGTAAGATTGAGCAGGAAGAAATCAAAGGCATAAGCCTCAAAGGAATTGAACCGCACGATAAGCAAATCAAGAAGGGAAGTACTCCTAACAGCCTTGTAGCCTCCCCAGGATAAGTGCAGACGTCTTCGTACCGATCTGCGAGACTCTACTAGACTTGCTCATGACTCGTGAGACCGACTGGAACCTAGTGCTCTGATACCATGTTGTCACGACCCAAAATCCACTAAGGGTCGTGGTGGCGCCGGACACCTCTGTCAGGCAAGCCAACTAAATTATCAATTAAATCCTCTTTTAATACTTTTGAGAATCTAAGGTTTTTCCTTCCGTTTTTCATGAATAAAAGATCGCTACTTGAATTCAAATTTAAATAATAACAATTAGTATAAATCCTTCGAAAACTATCCCAGAAACCTGGTGTCACGAGTGCATGAGCAACAATCGATAAGGAAAGTAAAATACAACATCTGTCCGAAATACAGTGGACAGGGAATAAATAATAAAAAAATACTGAAAGGAACTACACTAGCTGCGGGTCGTCTCAAACAATGCAGCTCACCTGGTCCCAGAGTCATCCGCGCTGCTGCGCCCAGTAGGTTGC
The DNA here is from genome assembly GCA_026770625.1 of Nicotiana glauca. Taxonomy (NCBI): domain Eukaryota; kingdom Viridiplantae; phylum Streptophyta; class Magnoliopsida; order Solanales; family Solanaceae; genus Nicotiana; species Nicotiana glauca. The sequence goes on along the minus strand of MU779763.1, from coordinate 45,456 downwards.
TAGAGGTATATATACATGTGAAACAAAAATGCACAGAAGTGTAGTATGAGTATGTAATCCACGTGTACTCAATGAGTATCCCGCCTAATCTCGAAGAAGTAGAGACGAGATGGCTAACTTCGACACTCCCTAGAGGTCAATTAACAATATTCTAGAAATGCGAGGACAAAAATCATAGGTTTATATAGTAGTTCAAATTCGCGAAGCCAGGAAAACAAGTAAACACCTTCAACAATTAAGCAAGGGCTTCCAAGGTTTATTCTTTATTATCTCATAAATTTATATTAAGCCACGATGGGCCAAATCCACATTTAAAATTCTCAAGCGACAAATAACATGCGCAAATCACACCGAGGCGACGACCCGATCCAACAGGAATGTAAATTGTGCACTGCCGAGGGTCGAGCGGCCCGAACCAATAGATGCATCTATTTAATCTGTCGAGGCGTTCGGCCCATTCCATAAATAAACACATACCCTACTCGCGAATCACGCATGCGACGCAGGTACACATAAAATACATGCTCAAGTAGCCAATTAAGAATCTATCGGGGCTATTTATCCAAATAAGACAGTTTCTCTTTTTAACAATTCAGGAAACATGATATTTAATCTCTTTTTAAATTCATTTACTAATCAAAGGTGATTTAAACAATTCAAGCTATCAATGGGTTCATAAATAATCCAAGTATAACATGCTCATGGGTCCTAACTACCTGGACAATAGCATAATAGTAGCTACGCACGGACTCTCGTCACTTCGTACGTACGTAGCCCCCACATATAGGAACACATAATCAATTATTTCACCTATGGGGACAATTCCCTCTTACAAGGTTAGAAAGGAGACTCACCTTGCTCCGAAGACTCATAACCGGCATTCTACATTCCTCCGAAGACTTGCACCAACACACAATGCTCCAAAACTAGTCAACGATCATAGAAATCCATTAATATATGCTCAATTAAACTTTACAACCCAATTTGTAACAATTCCTAACCCCCGAACGAAAAGTTGACAAAAATGCCCTTGGGCCCACGTGCCCGAAATCCAAAATTTCTCGAAGATAAAGTTTACCCATGAACTTACGAACTCAAATATATGATTTTCTCTTACTTCCATACTCAAAATCGTGGCTAAAATCCAAGAATATAATTTTCTAGGTTTTCCACCAAAATCTCAATTTTTATACTAATTTTCATGCCCATATCCATACAAAATTGATGTATTTGACTCAAAATAGGTGAGGATAACTTACCTTAACATTGATGACGAAAATCCCATCTTGAAGCTCTCCAAAATCGCCCATACCAAGTGGAAAATGAGAGAGAAATGACCATCTCCCGATTTAAAATAACCTTCTGCCTCCAGGTATTTTCGCTTCTGCGGAAATATTTCCGCTTCCGCGGTTCCGCTTTTGCGGATAACCAGCCGCTTCTGCGGCTTCCACTGGACCTCCCATTTTTGCTTCTACGATCCGCCTTCTGCAGATGCGGTCCCGCTTCTGCGGAACCTTGACCGCATCTGCGGTCCACAAGCCTTCGATCATAAATCGCTTCTGCGGCTCCCCTTTCGCTTTTGCGGGGCCGCTTCTGCGGCTACCCAACCGCAGAAGCGGAAACACCAGCAACCAGATCCTTCAGCTATTCTTCAACTTCCAAATTTGAT
>MU779763.1:31526-43694 GCA_026770625.1 Nicotiana glauca | reverse complement strand
TCAGTATTGTTGATTTTCGGATTATTTCTATCTATCAGTTATACTTTTAGTTTAAATGATGTTAATGATTTTCAAACTAATGGTTTTGAGCTTTATGCTCGGGTTGAGAGTGAAATTGGTCGGGCTTGCCTAGCAGTTGTGTTGGGCGCCATCACGACCGAGTTTGGGGTCATGACATGAGCCTTCAATCATAAATCGCTTCTGCGGCTCCCCTTTCGCTTTTGCGGGGCCGCTTCTGCGGCTACCCAACCGCAGAAGCGGAAACACCAGCAACCAGATCCTTCAGCTATTCTTCAACTTCCAAATTTGATCCGTTAACCACCCGTAATTCACCCCGAGGCCCCCGAGACCCCAAACAAACCTACCAACCAATCCCAAAACACGTTACGGACTTGCTCGAGGCCTCAAATCATATCAAACAGCGCTAAAATCATGAATTACACCTCGATTCAAGCCTTGTGAACTTTAAAATTTCAAACTTCTACTTCTGGTGTTTAAACTTATCAAATCACGTTCGATTGACGTCAAATTTTGCACACAAGTCATATTTGACATTACGAACCTACTCCCCCTTCCAGAATCGGATTCCGACCCCGATATCAAAAAGTCCACTTCTGGTCAAACTTCTCAAAAACCTTCAAATTTTTATCTTTAGCCAAATGGCTTCAAAATGACCTACGGGCCTCCGAATTCACTTCTGATCGCGCCCGCAACTCCAGAATCACCATACAGAACTATTCACAGTCTGAGAATCTCATACGGACATCGATAACACTGAAATGCACTAACCAAACTTATGAAATTTCTTCCAAAATGTCAACTTCCACAATAGGCGCCAAAACACTCCCGGGTTATCCAAAACTCAATCCGGGCATACGCCCAAGTCCGAAATCGTCATACGAACTTGCTGGAACCTTCAAATCCCGATTCCGAGGTCGTTTACTCAAAATTCCAATCCTAGTCCATTCTTTCAACTTTAAGCTTCCAAAATAAGAATTCTCCTTCCAAATTAACTCTGGACTTTCCGAAATTAAATTCCGACCACACGCACAAATCACAATACCTGAAATGAAGCTGCTCATGGCCTCAGACTGCTGAATGACGCGCTAGGGCTCAAAACGACCGGTCGGGTCGTTACAAAATTATTCCCTATTTAAACTAGCAATAAAATCTCCTTAGGACTTTAAAAGTACGTAAACTTTTACCTTATATATATTATAAGATAGAAAGAAAAAAACAACCAACAACCCAAAATGAGCAACTAAACCCCAAAATCTATACCACTTAGTTTTCCCCGATTCTTTCATTAATCAACATACCGTACTCATTAATTTTTTAATTTTAACAGAATCCAATAGAATATTATTAATGTGTTAATGTTTAGCTATAATTAATAAAAGAATGGAATAAACTTTGGAAAATATTATTTGAAAACAGAAATATATTCTAACAAAAGAAAATGCAAAACTGAGACTAAAGTTTCTGAATTCTAATATCTTACCAGTTAGTCTATATCCCTATGCAAATCTCATTAATTGTAAAATTTGAAATATATGCATTTGTTTTTAGATTCTTGTTTGCTTCTTTCGCGCGTAGAAAAAAATTCACAAGGAAGTTAATAGCAGATTATGATTGGCAGAACACTGTTTATGAAGTGCAATTATGCAATTTTAGACGTGGAAAAATAGGCAAAAAAGTCTAAGAGTATGATTGGCAGAAAGTCTATATAAATGTTTTATGAAAGTAATAAATAAATATGATAAATAAAAAAATCATAAAATACTTTTAGAAAAATAAACAAGCAAAGTATTTTTGTAAATTTTGTTATCATAAAAATGTTTTAGAGAGTATAAATAATTGAAATATTATTTTTTTATCAAACCAGATATACTTTTAAAAAGTCCAAATTTAAATGAGAAGTGATTATATACATACGTGAAAACTAAAACACTGCATCCTCAAAATGTGTTTAAGAATAGATTCGAATTCTGATGTTAATATGAATTTTATATTTTCACTCCTCTAGGGTTAGTATTAACGAAGACCTTTAGAATTTATCAATTGTAAGTAATTCCACTACAATCATAGACTTTTGCTTCCAAAAAAAAAAAGAAGAAGACAATATCCGGATATGTTTATGTGCTTGGACAAAAAAGAAAGTTCTCTTCAAAATAAAAAAGTACAACAATAATTGTTATGCCTCAATCCCGAATGAGTTGGGATACCATATTTATCAAAATATAGTAACTGAATTTTCTTTTGCAATAGTGTTTTATTCTTAAATAATTCCTATCAGATTTCTAATTCATTAGAGAAATACAAAAATTCGCATTTTTCTTGTGATTAAAAAAATGCCTTATGTTAGTTTGCTAACCCTAATTATGTCTTCTAAAAGAAACTTAACAATATGTAGCTTTTCAAAAATCATTTCAGAAAAATTTTTATTTTTTTTTATAAATGTGTGTTGTTGCTGAAATTAAAAAGGAAGCATAAATATTTATGAAATTGAATTAATATAATTATAAAACTAGAATAAAATCTTAAGTTTGCTATGTTGATCGAGATAATTGAGAATTTATATAGGATTGTTAAGACTAATTATATGTATTGATCAGTTAGTTAGGAGTTAGTGGAGTCATTAGTTAGTTAAGAATGACAGTTGTACCAATCAGCTAAGTGGTTAGGAAGTTAGTTGGCCAAGTTAGTTAGCCGGCTTAGTTTTAGCTTAGTTGCTCAATTGTATATAGTGGATGTTCCACTCATTTTTCTTTCCAATTCATTTCTGGAATCTTCTCTCATCTTCTTCCTCTCTCTATGTGCTCTCATGGCGTGAAGAACACAGATGTTTCACCATTGAAGCTCAGCTTCAAGTTAGTGCAGAGCTTCGAACAACTGTTCCATTGACCAATTTAAATATGGTATCAGAGCAAGGAGCATCGATTTTGGAATCGCCTCACAAAATCTGCTAGATCTACTTCCGTCACTGACGATTCGATCTAGATCGCACACATGCAAATTCATTTCTCTATTAATTTCGAGCTGTAGTCGTGAGGACAATTTATGTTTTGTTTCTGATCTGTGATTGTTTGTGAATTATTGCTAAATTCGTAATCACCATATTTTCTAGCCCTGAAATCGCTTAGAAATTTTGTGGATCATAAAGATGCGTACTGGTGAAGATGATAATCAATGAACACTGACTATGACTCACTCTTTTAACTAGTCAGGTGTTGATACTAGTAGTCCTTTGTATATGCATTCATCAGACAATCCTGGAGCAACTTTAGTTCCTATTCCATTTGATGGTTTTGGTTATCGACCGTGGAGAAGAGGTGTGATGCGAGCATTATCTGTGAAGAATAAGTTGGAATTTATTAACGAAAAGTGCAAAAGACCAGATCCAGATCATCAAAATTCCGCCTATGGGAAAGGTGTGATGATATGGTCACATCGTGGATCCTAAACTCCTTGAGCAAGGAAATTGCAGACAGTGTTGAATATGTAGCTGATGCATTCGAATTGTGGAGAGAGCTTGAGGATCGGTATGACCAATCAAATGGGACAAAGCTGTACCAAATTCAGAAAGAGATCAATAATTTATCTCAAGGTGCCCTTGATGTCACTAGCTATTACACAAAAATAAAAAATTTATGGGATGAACTTAGTAACTTGATTGCCAAATCTCATTGCACTTACAATTGCTTATGTGGAGCTAAGAAAAATATGCATAAGGCTGAACAAGATAGGAGACTGATACAATTCCTTATAGGATTGAATGAGACATACACTGTTGTTCGGGGCAGCATATTGATGATGAATCCTCTTCCTTCAATTGCCCAAGCATTTTCTTTATTGATCCAAGAGGAAAGGCAGAGAGAGATTAGACCAAGTGTCCATTTAGCACTAGAGTCATCAGCTTTAAACGCTAACACAATCAGACCTGAGACATTCAGAACAAACTACTCTCCCAACAACAATCATAACAACAGGAATAGGCCCTTCTGTGATTATTGTAAGAAGCCAGGACACACCAAAGAGAAATGTTACAAGCTTCATGGATACCCAAGAGCTTTATCCAGAATCAGAATCCAAATATAAGTCAAAGCAATTTCAACCAAAATCCTAGGCAAAATCCCAACTATAATTACAATTCAAACAACAACAGCAACAAATTCAGTAAAGGCAATAGAATAGTAGCCAATGCACATATAGCAACTACTGACACTCAACCTGCTGAGACTGAGAAGTATGTCGGTCATGACAATGCTCAAAATGTGAGTCTTACCCAAGAGGAGTATAGCCAGTTGGTGAACCTACTACAACAATTTCAATAAGGAGGAGTAGGAGACTATACAATTGGAACCAATACTACATTAGGAACAACAAACTTTGTAGGCATGACAGATTGTACTTCCTCAATTTTGGTAAACTCTCATGTGAGTGTTTCAAGAACAAGGCTGATTCATGGATTATAGATTCAGGGGCATCAAACAACATGACCTTTAGCAGATCCTTGTTAACTAATCTAATAAACTTACCGTATCCCGTGTTGGTCATACTTCCAAATAGCTACAAAGTAAAGGTGATAGAAATTGGTAGTGTGACCCTCACTTCTAAGATCACTCTAGGTAGGTGATATTTGTTCCTACTTTCAAATACAATTTAATCTCTGTCCATTCTTTGACCTCTCACCTCAATTGTCTTATTGCCTTTGTCAAACTTTGTTTTATATTGCAGGCCCCTTCAATGAAGAGGCCTCTACTGATTGGTAAAGTGAAAGATGGGTTGTGCATCCTATGCCCAAGTTGTTTGAAGAATAATAATACAAGCCCTGCAGTAAAGGACAATCATATACTACCTACCATTTTTACTTGTTGCACTTGTAACACACATTGTCCTTCTTATTCTGCTATAGCTATACCATTTCATACCAATAAGTGTGTATTTTCTCCAATTGTAAATAATTCATATGCAAATGTTGAAGAACAAACTTCTTTTATAAGTCCATCTTCTGAACTTCCTGGTATATTCTCTCATTCTTATGCTGAAGATAATGTAAATGTATTGTGGCATAATAGACTTGGACATGTCCCCTTTATTAAAATAAAGAAGATTACCTCTATACCTGCCAACTTCTCCCCCAAACAACCTTTCAACTGTACTATTTGTCCAATGACTAGACAAGAAATACTATCATTTCCTCAGAAAACCAACACAACTAACATAATCTTTGAAATTTTACATATTGATCTGTGGGGTCCATATCATATTCCTACACATGATAGGCATAAATATTTTATAAATATGGTGGATGATTATAGCAGGTGCACCTGGACCCACCTCTTATCCAGCAAAAGTAATGCTATTGAGATACTCAAAAATATCATGATTCTAATAGAAAACTAGTTTGGTATAACTATCAAGTGCATAAGGTTAGATAATGGACTGGAGTTTACCAGTAGAGAAGCAACTATGTTGTTCTGATCTAAAGGGATCATTTATCAAAGAACTTGTTCCTACACACCATAGCAGCATGGTATGGTGGAAAGAAAGCAAAAATACCTTCTTGAGACAGCCAGAGCCCTCCTTTTCCAATCCAAGCTACCTCTAAGATATTGGGGTGAATGTATCCTTTGTGCTACCTATATAATAAACACACTACCCTCCAGTTCTATCTACAACAAGACACCATATGAGTTACTATACAGAAAAAGGCCAAAATACTCCCACCTTAAGAGCTTTGGTTGCCTATGATACCCTACTTTACCAATAACACATAGGGATAAATTCAATCCCAGAACAACACCTCATGTCTTTGTTGGATATCCTTTCAATACAAAGGGGTATAAAGTTCTAAGTCTAGCCACTAGAAAAATTCATATCTCTAGAGATGTGGTGTTTAATGAATCCACTTTCCCTTTTAATGTTAGTATGAACAAATCTTCTAAGTCATATGTCTCTTATACAATTCCTTTCATTGAATCTCTAAGTGGAGAACCTTCTGAGAATACAAATGTCACATAGATACCAAAAACCTTGAGTGATCAAAGGAGTGTAGACAACACATCTGATTCTATGTCACCTATGCATGTAGCTAGACCTTCACCTTCTGGAACACCTATCTATTCACCACCTAATGTATCATCACAACATCATAATGAACAGACACATGTAGAACAAGTTCATTCAACAAGACAGTCACAAAGAGCTCACAAACTTCCCATATACCTATAGGACTATGTCTATTCCCTACCTCAACTTGAAACCAACCCTGCCTCCTTAAATGCTTTGTTTTTTGTGAATCAACATATTGCCTCTGATCTACTAACTCCTGATAGTCAGACTCCTATGAGAAATGTTTTTCATGATAGGGAACCATAATCATATGAGGAGGCAACCATTGATCCTGTATGGCAAGGTGCTATGACACATGAATTTGATGCATTACACTCTAACCACACTTGGGATTTAGTGATGCTACCAACTGGGAAGCAAGAAATTGGTTGTAACTGGGTGTATAAGGTGAAACACAAAGTAGATAATAGCATTGAGAAGTTAAAGGCCAGGTTGGTTGTCAAAGGCTACACTCAACAGGCAGTTATAGATTATACAGAAACCTTTTCACCAGTTGTAAAAATGACAAAAGTCAGGGCCTTAATAGCTACATCAGTTAAGAAGGGCTGGTCCATCTTACAATTGGATGTGAATAATGATTTCCTCCATGGGGATCTCAAATGAAGAAGTATATATGCAAGTACCACTTGGATTAGTAATAGACAAACCAGGTCCAGTCTGCAAGCTAAATGTTAGAGACTGTGCATCCACCAGACTGTATAAAGAACCGAGTTCTCTATGTGTTTCCTCTGAAAGTACTGATGAACCAAACTGTATAGCGATCTGGTCCTATATCAGTTTGGTACAGTGCTAAGTTTGTGTGAGACCACCGATTAGTAGAGTACCTGGTCCTTTATGGGGTTCTGCTGTAAATGCTAGTAAAGCTATATGTAAATCATGCCGAGGATTTTTACGTGGAAAAATCCCACACAAGGGAATCAAAAAACCACGACCCACACCTGTAGGATTTTAACTTTACTAACTTGCAATCTCCCTTAGCCACTTTACAATGACCCTATTGTAAAGACTTCAACTAACTTGTGATGCTCTCATCACAAGCCACTCTATAATTATCCTATTTACAGAGAATTTAACTAACTTGTGGTATTTCAACCACAAGCCACTTTGTCACACTACGGTTACAAAGGCTTTTGACTAACTTGTGATGTTTCCACCACAAGCCTCTTTGTCACACTATGGTCACAAAGGCTTTTTCTTAGACTATCCCTAGTCACAACATAAACTCAGAAGTTTACGAATTTTGGTTTGTTCCTAAGACAACACTTCTAAAAAAGCAAACTAGGAATTACAATGAAGAACACATAGCAAAGACTTAACAACCTAAGGACTTAATATGTCTTCGATCTTGGATCAGGTTCTTGAGGTTGAAGCAGCTTTGTTCTTAAGAGAGGTTCTTGAACACTTGCGAGAATTTTTGTTTTCTGTATTTGCAAGTGTTGAACCAGAATCTTGTTCCTTTTATGAGGTTTATACTACACAAGATGTCAATTCACAATGGTGATATCCAATCTCAATGGGAAGTGACTGCTACAATATCTGCAAAACTGTTACGTGTACAGTTGTAGGCAGTCACTTTCTGCAGTTGCTTTCCAGCTGTACTGTTGACTTATACTTCTGTCAGGGGAACACTAAGATATCAGGTTCCTAATCTGGTTCCTATGAACCTAAAGCACACTGCCCCTATTATCTTGATTCGATTAACCTGGATGATTGTACTAGGCTAGCTTCAGGTCCTTTATCTAGTTCTCTCATGAAATAAGTTGTTTTACCTTCCTTGATGGTATTTATACTTGTGTGACATCACTTACAATGATGTAAGCAAGGTAGGTAAAAGGCCTTCCATAGAAAGTTTACTGTTGCACTGTTCCTGTGCAGTAGCGTGTGCAGGTAGTAACTTTTATGCTGGAGAGTTGACTTCATACAGTCTCCTCGGGAACTGGTAGGGACCTGTTTTCTCAGTTGTTCCTTCCACTCTGAAGAGTTGAGTTATATCCTACGCTAGATCCCAATCTGGAATTTTATGATATCAAGGTCTTGTAGATGTATAACAGGTTCCGTGTCTGTTTCTGGATGGTAAGTTTGTTAGATCCTCAAAATATAAAGTAAAGTACCTATGCCCAAGGTACTTGTAACCTATCAATTTCTCCCTTTTTGATGATGACAAACTTAGAATTGATACTCATCCTAAGAACCAGATCTCCAAATTGTTCCCTCTACGAATCAGCCATATTCCTCATGAGAACCGAACCTAAGGAACTGATCATAACTGGTTCCTCAAGACTGTTTGGAAAATCATCAAAACTCAAAATACCATAGCTTATCAATTTCCCCCTTTTGATGAATGACAAACCCAGAATTATTCCCCTGAGAATCAGGTTCCTTATCTGCACTGATCATCATTAGAATTAACTTCATGAAAAGGACTTGAGGGATCAGGTCCCTCATATTCACCAATTTCTCCATTCTTCAACATTTCTACAAATCCAACTGCAACTTCAGCCTCACACTCTAGAATATTAGGTCTACCCTGTTCCCTTTTAGTTACACTTCCAGCAAAATATACCAAAGACTTCTTGGGGTTATGATCCTGATGGAGTTAGTTTTTTGGAAAGTGAGAGAGTTGGATTCAGCTCTGGCATATTTGGAAAGAAGGATTACTTTGAGACAAGGTTGATTCTGGTTTTGAAGAAAATAATTGGTTTTATTTAGGTGTAAGATAGAAAAGTTCCTTTTTTGGGGCAACAAGTCAGTTGAGAAAAGGTTTAACATTTTAGACTTCAAAAGTTATGAGGAGAGGTAGGAGAAAGGCAGAAACAAATTGATGACATGACACTTTAGCAACTTAAAAAGGCATATAAGTATTGAAGAGACTACTAACCCGAGTCACAGGAACTAGGTTCCGTGACTGTTTTTGAAAATTTTGAGCAAGGATTCCTAGAAGTGCAATGTCACTCTTACTTATTTTTGTCCTGAGATTGCCATATGTGTATATCTGTAACAGTATAGATTTGAGTTAGATGTCGCCAAAAAAAACTTTTTAGCATTGTACCTTTCCTTCTTAACATAGCCAATCATCGAAGGACCAGGTTCCTCTGTGCCATTTTGGAGATTCTAATGATTCTCCTTCATCCTTCTGCTTGACTTGACTCATCAAATCAGTCTTTCCATTAGCAATATCTATAGCTTTACCAAGAGAATTTGTGAATTCTCCATCTTCATCTATTTAGTTTTGTGACCATTTTTCCATCATTGTTGAGAACAAAACATTTGCATCCAAACGCTCTCGGGTAGGTCAACATGGCTTTTCTTCCATTGAGCAGTTCATAGAGAGACTTCTTGAGGAGGGACCTGATCATGCATTTGTTAATCAAGTAGCAAGCAGTGTTAACTGCTTCAGCCCATGAACCAACTCCTCTACAACCAACTTGTTCAACAAGTGAAACTCACATGCCTAGTCATCTTCACCATAATTCATCATCATCATTCATTAATGACACTTAGGCATGTTAGATCACCACCATGCTGGGACTTAAAATCAGCAGTGTAGACATTCTTGTATCTTTTGGCCACAAGCACCACCTCACTAGTCACAACATTTGTGACTGTGCATATCTTGGACAAGAATTTCACTGTATTTCACACATTATGTCCTTTTGTTCCAGCCTTGTAGGCTTTGTTTTTAGAGGAATATCCCAGAAAGATTCTTTCATCACTCTTGGCATCAAATTTACAAGGCTGATCCTTTCCATTGTAGAGAACATATTATTTGTACCCAAATGTTCTTAGGTGAGTCAGCTTGGGTTTCCTTCCAGTCAGCAACTCACATGGGGTTTTGTTCAGGAAAGGTCTGATTATGCGCCTCTTTTCACTCTTGCTCAGTATTCCCATAGGACTTACATGCACCATGTTCTTTGAACTTTGAATTTGACAGACCATGGACCATGTCCTTCTTTATCAATATCTCCAGAAGTGGGAAAACTTGTATCCCCCCAATCCTTTATGCCAAGTCTTCGAATCATTATCAATTGCATTCAAGCAGCTCATATCTCCAGTTTAGACACAAACTTCTACCTTGTTCTTCTTCCTCATACCTAGAATGTACCCCTTCTTTCCATTTTCCAAAGGGTACATCCCTTCATTGGAGGGCTTTCAGTGAGAGAAAATTTATGGAATTTCCAGTCATGTACTTTGAGCATCTACTGTCCATGATCCATTTCAGTCCACTTCCTCCACTGTTCCCTGCACATCTAAATTATGGGTTAGATTTAGGAACCCAAACTAGTTTGGGTCCCTTGTTATGATAGAAGGGATGGATAAGGGCTTTTCTAGTCCATGCAGGCAGCATTGGTTTCTTGCGAGCGGTACCTGGTCCCCTGTTAGTAGTCACTTTGTCAGTAAGCACTTTGTTTTTTCTGAACAGATTGAGCCCTGGCCTGATAATTTTCTTTGAAGTGCCCATTGTTACCACAATAGGTATACATCCAATTATCAGAAACTGTGACGTACTTGCTGTGAGGGTTGTAAGGAGTTTTCTCCTTTTGGAACCCGATTCCCTGCCTGTTTCCACTATTTGTGAAGTACATGGCAGTGACAACATCTGAGGATCAGGTCCACTTGAGAGATTTCTCAAGGTCACTTTTTACTCTCTTCAATTCAACTTGAAGCTGCTTATTTTTCTCGAGTTCATCACATATCCTAGTTCTAGCAACTTTCAACTCATTTTTAAGCCTAATGTGTTCCTCATTAACTATCTCCTTTCCTTTTCCAGATTTTCAGGTTTTAACTTAGTCTAAGGTTTCACTATTGTTTCCTCAACTGTTCCTTCCACTCTGAAGAGTTGAGTTATATCCTACGCTAGATCCTATCTGGAATTTTGTCATCTCAAGGTCTTGTAGATATATAACAGGTTACGTATCTAGTTCTGGATGGTAAGTTTTTTAGATCATCAAAACATAAAGCAAAGTACCTATGCCTAAGGTACTTGTAACCTATCACTAAACAAATCTCTCTATGGTCTGAAGCAAGCAAGTACACAATAGTATGCAAAACTGACTGAGGCACGGTGCTCAAGGGGCTACACACATTCCATGTATGACTATTTACTCTTCTATAAAAAGAATCGAAATACATCACTATATGTTGCAGTGTATGTGTATGATGTATTGTTGACTGGGACTGATGAGCCAAAGATTGCACAGCTCAAGATATTCCTATATGAGCAGTTCAAGATCAAAGATCTAGGACAACTTCATTATTTCCTGGGATTGGAAATTATGTATAAAGATGATGGGGCCATTATATCACAAAGAAAATTTATGTTAGATCTGCTGAAGGAGTACAATTGCCTGGAACACAAGGCTTGTTCTTCACCTTTGGATCCTACTATAAAACTAAAAGACAAGGAAGGGACAGTACTGTAGGATCCCACCTACTACAAGAAATTAGTAGGGAAACTAAATTTCTTAACCAACACCAGATTGGACATAGCATATCGTGTTCAACACTTAAGCCAGTTCATGCAGGAGCCCAGGGAACCTCACCTGAAAACAACATTTCACTTGTTAAGATACCTAAAGAGTGATACTACTTTAGGAATTTTCATGTCAAAGGAGGGGGACAATACAATCAAAGCATATTGTGATTCTGATTGGGCAGCCTGCCCGGACTCTAGGAAGTCCATCACAGGCTATCTGGTTTTGTTGGGTAACAACCCTATCGGTCGAAAGTCTAAGAAGCAAGAGACCATATCACTTTCTTCTGCAAAAGCAGAATATAGAGCCTTGAGGAAGGTTGTGGGATAGCTGGTGTGGTTACGCAGACTATTTGAAGAATTGACTATTCCATTTTCCCTGCCTATTTCATTCTTCTATGATAGCCAGTCTGCCTTGCATATTGCAAATAATCCAGTATTCCACGAGAGGACCAAACACATAGAGGTGGACTGTCATTTAGTGCGTGATCAATTACAAGCAGGCTTTCTCTCCATTATATCAGAACAGACAACCAACTCGCAGATTTCCTAACTAAACGCCT
>MU779763.1:0-22906 GCA_026770625.1 Nicotiana glauca | reverse complement strand
ATTTTTTATAGATACATAAATTCAAAAAAATAATAACTAATAACTAATTATTAACTAAATATAATATAGATGGTAGTTTTTTATTTTTTATTATTTTCAGTTTTTATAGATATTTAAATTCAAAAATAATAACTAATTATTAACTAACTAACCAAATAGTAACTAATTATGCCATGTGGCTTTTTTTTAGGGTGTCACTTGGATTAAGGAGAGGGCTTTGTCCTCTCCTTTTAATAATATATAGAATATAGATATAGATATAGAAAACTCACATTTGAAACTACTCCCGATTTGAATGTGTAGTTTTTCTTTTCTTTTTTTCGTTTTTTATAATTTTTTTTTGTTGCTTTTTTATGTTAAAATAATTTAAAAACTCCAACTTGAAACTACTCTCACCCAATTTGAATGGGTAGTTATTTTTTTATATTTATATTTTCATTTTTTATTATAGTTAATTAATTATAAGATATCTATATTTATTAATGTAATTAAAGTAACCAATTAATATATATACACATATGTGTGGTAATTTTTTTATTTTTTAGATATTTTTAAATTCAAAAAGAATAACCAATAACTAATTATTAACTAAAATAACTAATTTAATAACTAATTATGCCATGTGGCTTTTTCTTAAGTTGCTACTTGGCTTAAGGAGATGGCTTTTTCCNTAATTTAAAATTTTAAAAAGTTTTTTAGTTAAAAAGGTAGTTTATTTTGTCTTAACAATGCCACTTGGCTTTCTGTAATTGTGTCACTTGTCTTAATAATATGCTTTTTCCTCTCCTTTTATTTTATATATATATATATTAGAAAGAAATTACTCTCTAAATTGAATTGGTAGTTTTTTTATTTTATTTTTTGTTACTTTTTATTTATTGTAAAATAATTTTAAAACTTCAATTTGAATGAGTAGAATATTTTCTTTGTATTTTAGTTTTTTATTGATAATTATAAGATATCTATATTTATTAATTCAAGTAGTGTAACGAATTAATTCAAAATTTAAAATAAAAAAAAAAAAATTAGTTACAAAAGTGATTTATTTTGTCTTAACATGCCACTTGGCTTTTTGTGGTTAAGACACTTGTCTTAATGTAGTGCTTTTGCTTCTCCTATTCTATATAGATAGATTTGATTTTATCTCCAATTCTAATTATCTTTGTTCAGTCAATTCTCGTTCCTTTCTTTATCATAGTTCTTTAACATTTTATTTTTTGTCTTATTATTATGATCTAGTTAGGAATGTAGTGAACTTATTATTTTTTTTTAATAATATTAACTTGTTCCACTGATTTGTTAGAAGTTGCATGACTTTAATTGCTTAATCTATTTATAAGACATATTTGGTGATAATTAGTAGAAAGAGATTTTCTTAAATTAGTTTTATGCATAATTCTTGATACATTTAATATTTAAACAATCGAGGGTATTTTAGTAAACTTATCAGTTACGGTACAGTACGATACGGTCAAATCAAACAGCAAAATATTATTTAACAATAGCAAACAATACAATCTATTCAAATATTGTATTTATAAAACAATACCATACAATACAGTACAATACGATACAATAAAATACAACACATTATAAAACGATGAGTACCAATGATCCAAACAGAGTGTTAACCAGAGAGTTATACCAGTTATAGCCTTGACTAAATTAAAAACAATATCCTGCACTCATCTGATGCATTTTAACAATTTAGAAAACCTAGATGTCATATATAACTGGAGATGGCAATAGGACATGGCGAGGCTGGTGAAGCATTTCCCTGCCACAAATTCAACCCGCCCCGTCCCATTTAACAGTTTTTCTCCTTTTCTACCTGCCTTCCCCGCCCTACATAGCCCTACCCCGCCCCGCCCTGTTTTGCTCCTTTTTTCTTTCTTTCTTTTCTTTTAAGTTTAGAAATGTAAATTACTAGTTGACTCTCGGTGATAAATGTATTCTTTTTTCTAATAGAATAAGTTTTATAAAAAATATTTCTAATTCCTCGTTAGGAAGAACAATATGATTCTTTATTTTTGAAACGCTACTATCATTTTTACTTAGAATGAGAAGCACATCAAATTTTGTTCCTACTTCGATTTCTTTCTCATTTACTATTTGTTATTTAATCTCTCATGATGAATACGCCTTAGTAACATGTCGTCTTGATTATGACACATTAGGAAAGAAAGAATTATTTTAAAACTAATTAACTGGGAAGACCAGTATGATTAACCCTTTCATTAAATACTCATAAGCAAACACATTTTTGCAACTAATTAAATATATGCTTTGCTAAAATGATTTGAAGCCTTTGTACAGAAATATGCACACCCAAGTGAAGAGTATTCCAGTTTGTTTGCTTGTGCTTGCAGCAAAAATCCTGCCCCTACACCTGCCATGCCCCATTTATTATTTTCTGAAAATGTGTTTTGACCCGCCCCGCCCTGCCCTGTCCCGTTAAGACTTTTTCCAGCCCTATTAAGGTTGCCTTGCCCCTTTTGCCATCCCTAAACTATATAAGGCACATAACGGTTACCATCCATGAAGGGGAGCCTTGGAGCAACGGTGAAGTTGTCTCCGTGTGACCTATAGGTCACATGTTCGATCCATAGAATCCATCACTGAGGCTTGTATTAGGGTAGGCTGCCTACATCACATCCCATTGAGGTGCGGCCCTTCCCCGAAACCTCGTGAACGCGGGATACTTTGTACATCGCACTGCCCCTTCTAGAGGTTACCATCCATCTTGTGGATATGCCATCAAACTAGTTGTAGGAAGGATGATTTATGAAGTATGGATACTTTCAGCCAAATATGCTTTACAGTTTGAACTCCTGCTTTCTTGCTTTCTGCAAATAAGCTGGTAAGATGTACCCTTGGAATGGACTTTAGCATAGTGGAGTAATGAACCGCAAGCATGTTAGTTTAGAACTTTCTGTTATGTGCTACATGAATCTTCAAATTATGAAGCATCAAATCTGGTCAAATAATATTTTTGCATCTGTTTGTTTTCTACATAGCATGGTCTCAACATGTTAGTGCTTTTATCGTAAACAGCTAGTATAGTGCTTAGTTGATTTAAGCTGAATAATGTCTTACACTTTTCACACTTCTCAGGATACCATGATGATGGGTGCGGACTATTATCAAACTGATTCTGAGATTGCTTCATTACTAGCAGAAGGAAAGGTTCCCATAGGGGTTGGGCCTAACACTAAGATACAGTAAGATGTTCTACTATCATTTTATTCATTTCGGTGTAGTTTACAGTTGGTTTGGATAAACTTTTACGAGGTTACCTTTAGAGGAATTTGACATTGCTTTTCTTTCCATTTTCTTGAAGAAATTGCATAATTGACAAGAATGCAAAGATAGGAAAAGATGTGGTTATTGGGAACAAGGAAGTAAGTATCTATCTTTAGTAGTGTGAAATCACCACAAAAGAGAATACAAGTTTGACTGATGCTTGGGTGTTGCCAGGGTGTTGAAGAAGCTGAAAGGCCGGAGGAAGGATTTTACATTAGGTCTGGGATTACTGTCATAATGAAGAATGCGACCATTAAAGATGGGACAGTCATATAAAAACTTGACATGCATTCTTGCTAGTGAATCAAGTTGATCTTCGAAGGAACCAAAGGTAGGGTGGTACGATTTAGTGATAATGAAAGGACTTTATAATTTACTAGTCACTTTTAATGTATGTAGAAGATCTGCCTATCAAGATTTAATACTACTATGTAAATCTTTTTGGTGCTCCTATGAAATTGAACATTTAGCAACCTTACAACATAGCATGCAATGGTTTACTTTTCGCTCCAAGTGAACCTCAGAGTCCCTTCTCTCTTTAAGTTTTCAGCTGGTAGCAGCTAGATAAGAGGCTTTTCCTCTTGAACAACCTAGGGAAACTTTTGGGTTCACTAGTGATCATTTGTCCATAGCATTGTACCACTTCTCTGTTTTCTTGGCCTTACATGTTAGAATCTTATTCATTGGTTCAGGTTTTTAGGGGCTATAACAGAAGATTATCTCATAGCTGCCACTACATCTGTGGCCGATGAATACCTATCAGAGTAAACCTTATTTCTGGGAGCTAGCACAAAAGTTGCAATTTTTCTCTTTGAGGACAACGAACATTGTGGAGAAGAGCACTAATACAAATAACAATTTGCCTAATTACATGGACCAAATTTTATTAAATTATCACGGTTAAGTTACAAATTGTGACAATATTATTTTAACCACAATTAAATGATTGATGTTATACAAAGACAAGATCTCACTTCACTTGTCCCTTTCTCCTTTTTACAGCAAATCATTTTCCCCTTAGTTATACAGATCTACAAATTAGGTGTCGTCTTAATACGCATGGATGGTTGTTACCTATATGTATCATATTGTTACATTAAATGTAGGGTGCGTTTTGTATGAACAAAAAATATTTTCCAATTGCTTAAATGTTTTGGAAAATATTTTCTCATGAATTTATTTTTCTCCAATTGGAGAAAAATATTTTCCCTATCAAAAGAAGAAAAAATATTTTTCAATTTTTTTTTAAACTTCTCCACCCTTACCAACCCACCCACCACCCTAACCCCCACATCCACCCCACCATGTCCCCGCCTTGAATAGAAATATTATTAATGGTATTTTATTTTTATGTATGTTGCGGCCAAACGAACACGCAAGTATACGCGGTCGTCAAGTAATAAAGTGACTAGAAGTCGGATATCAAACTCGCGAGGACTTGTGATTAACTATTAACTAAATTAGACTATCATAATTATCTAAACAAGGATTAAACCCAAAAGTAATGATGCTAAAGTAATTAAACTAAAAAGAAAATAACTAATTAACTCTAAACAAATGAAGAGTAGATTTTTATGTTATCAATGTAATGAAAACGATCCAGGGTTATGGGCTATCTAATATTCCGATTGTATTCTTCAATTGAATTGACTAACTTATTTATTTAGTTTATTGGTTAACAGGGTTAATATTATTCATAAGAATCTGTGGAGTTCTTACTCGCCTATTCAGGTTAACCTAAGGCCTATATGTCTATGGAGTTAGAATCAACAAAGATGCATTTATAATTTCTGTAAATCAACCAAGCAAGGTAATTAGGTATATGTCTATCCTAACCGTCGCAAATCCATTCCCCGATGCCTAGGTTCAACAACTTGCTCTACTCAATACTATATGACATCTAGAATTCTCACTTTCGAGTTCAATTCTAGATTCGTAGATAATATTCAATTTGTAATGAAGCAATCAAATAATTAAGTGCGGGATCGAATAAATAAATTAATATGTTAATGAAGAAATAAAAATCAATATTCGAATAACAATAGTCATGAAAGAACCATAACTCTAGAACGTGAAGTTTAGTTCCAAATAGACATGGTAGTCAAACAACAAATCATATAAAGAAACATAAAAATTACAAAGTTTGGTGGAAGATGAAATCCGACCTCTACGGCGGCTCTATGCTCTCCCTAGTCATAGCCCACCATCAACACCCACACTTAAACCATTGCTCGTCCTCGAGCAATCAAACTACACTTTATACGGACATACCTTTTTAAACAAATTTCCTAACTCATCACACTAGGAATATTTAACATAGACTAATCACAAGAGTGTAACATCTTTACCTCAAGATTTGACTCACAAGTACCATGCATTATTCACAACTCACTCACTTACTCTAACATGAGGTCAATGGCATTACTTTTCATTCATGAATCAAGTGCCCTAACATAACAAAAGAGAGTAGTTCCACACAGAATAAAATTTAAGAATAATTAGGAACTCAAGATAGAAAGAATTCACTCACTCTCATAAATAACATTCATATGCCACAAAAAATGCACCATAGGCTTGCCCGTAGTGTACTGGTCTACTAATCGAACTCATTCAGTCTAGGATCAAGTAGGACTTTAATTGGTTGTAATGTAGGCTGCGGAATAGGTCTGATACATTTAGATATAAGAGTGACTGCACCTCCCTAAACACCTTAATACATACACTTTACATTTAAAACACCACACTTATGTTAAACCATAACTCCACATTCACATCAATGTATATTAACTCCATACTTCTTTAAAGCACAATTACACCAAGAGTTACCACTATCAAGGAATATTTTTCACAACAATACAACTATTTTTTTCTTTCCTTTTTCAATTCAAGTGGCTCTTACCTTTTTAAAACAGTGCACATTTCTCCTTATTTCACTAGTTCTACTCAAAAGCTTGACTAACCACCCCACACCTCAACTTTTACAAAGTTCATTACAATTCAAGTGCTCATGATAGGTGAAAAGGTTCAAATAGATTATTAATGAAAGAATTACAATAAATCATGACTTCACACCATAACAAAAAATGGCCCATATTTTTAAGTTTTACCCGACCTAGCCCATATTGTACATATTTTAGAAGCACCGACAAATTCAAAATCTGTGTTCTTAGGTATCAGAAAAATCATAATATTTCTTGTGGAAAATCCTTGGCTTGAGCTATGAATATATGGCAGAACGGATATTCTGGATTGACACAACTATTGCTTTTACTCTCTTTTCTTCTTACATCTTCTACATATGCAGGGATCGTCCGCCATTACTGCTTCTCCCCCTGTGTCACCTGGTTGCACTGTAAGAAAATTGAAGAGTAAAAGTCTACTATTAAAGGCCATTTAAAGCTTCGCTTTCGAAAATATAATTTTTTGAGTTTTTTAGTTGTTTGGATTGGATATTATTCCAATTGATTAAAAATATCAAAATGAGTTCAAAATTTAAATTTGAAGTGATTTGGAGTAGATTTGAGCAAGATTTCAGAAAAAAACGCAAGGAAGAAGACGTAATCAGTTTTTTGTATAATTATGTATAATCTTGTATAGTAGTATATACGAGTGTACAAACACATCTTATACACTATTATATACTTTTATACACCTTTATACAGGCGTCTGGAGATGCACTTCTTCCACGATTTTCTGTTGCAATTCTTGTTCAAATTCAGTCCAAATCTCCATTAAATGACTTCAAATTTTTTAACAACTTTCTTATACTATTTCTAATAAGTCTAAATAACACCCACAACAAATTTATCACAAAATTAAATTTAAAATTTAAACCCACATATTTAAGCTTGTTAAAAATTTATTTTTCACCACCCAAATGGATTTGGTTTGTTGAACTAATATTTGAATCAAAGTTACTGATTCAAAAATTAACTTAAAAGTTTGAGCAATATGTTTTTAAAAATTAAATAGTAATTTTGAGAACCTACTAGAGTTGAATGTTGAGTATTATTCTATTATTTTTTGGCTAGTTGGTTGTAAATTAAAATATAGGTTATAAAATTAAAAAGTAGGGAGCCCAGTTGTTCTTATGTTATTATAAAAACAATAAAAGAAGAAGAAGAGTATTGCACAGAAAAGTAGGGAGAGAGAATTCTTATTGATTTGGGATGAATTACAATGAAATAGAACCCTCTATTTATAGGGAGAGAGTGACTTAGCCACCAAGTAATAAATCCTAGAATCTCTCTAAATATGGACATTCACCATAAATAGAATTCTATTTATAACACTCCCCATGAATGTCTATTCAAGAGATAATGTGCCTCGTTAAAACCTTAACTAAAAGAAAACCCAATGGGAAAAATATTCTAGAAAAGGAAAAAGAGTACACATGTTTAGAAATGCGCCTATTGGTTGCCTTGTTAAAAACCATGCAAGGAAAACCCAGTGAGAAAAAACTTTGTAAGGGAAAAAGAGTGCAATGCGCATTAACTTCCCCTGATGAGAGCGTCAATTCACATCCTTGAGCTTTCGCATCTCGATCTTGTACACTAGCTTCTTGAAGGTTGACATTGGTAGAGATTTTGTGAATAAATCAGCCATATTATCACTTGAACGAATCTGTTGCACATTAATATCACTATTATTTTGAAGATCATGTGTGAAAAATAACTTTGGTGAAATGTGCTTTGTCCTATCTCCTTTTATGAATCCTCCCTTCAATTGAGTTATGCATGCTGCATTATCTTCATACAAAATTGTGGGTAACTTGTCACATTTCACACCATATTTGTCTCTAATAAGATGTATTATAGACCTCAACCACACACACTCTCGACTTGCTTCGTGAATAGCAATTATCTCAGCATGATTAGATGAAGTTGACACAATTGATTGCTTAGTCGATCGCCAAGATATGGTAGTGCCTCCACAGGTAAATACATAACCTGTTTGAGACCGAGCCTTGTGTGGGTCAGATAAATACCCAGCATCAGCATAACCAACAAGATCGGGACTACACATTGTTGCCATAAAATAAGCCCATATCGGTAGTCCCTTTTAGATACTACAATATGTGTTTTATCCCATTCCAATGTCTCCTTGTGGGAGCAAAACTATATCTTGCTAAGACATTAACTGAAAAAGTTATGTCCAGCCTTGTAGTATTGGCAAGATACATTAGTGCACCAATTGCACTAAGATATGGTACTTCAGGACCAAGCAGCTCTTCATTCTCTTCTTGAGGTCGGAATAGATCCTTGTTCACATCAAGTGATCGAACAACCATCGGAGTACTTAATGGATGTGCTACATCCATGTAAAACCGTTTCAATACCTTTTCTATATAGGCAGATTGATGAACAAAAATTCCGTTTCCTAAATGTTTAATTTGCAGACCAAGACATAATTTTGTCTTTCCGAGATCTTTCATCTCGAATTCCTTCTTTAAATAATCAATTGCCTTTTGGAGTTCCATAGGAGTTCCAATAAGCTTTATGTCATCAACATATATGGCAAGTACAATAAATTCTGATGTTGTTTTCTTTATAAAAACACATGGGTAAATGACATCATTTATATAGCCTTACTTTAATAAATACTCACTAAGACGATTATACCACATTCGTCCTGATTTCTTTAGACCAGACAAAGATCTTTGCAATTTGATTGAAAACATTTTCCGGGACTTTGAATTATGTGCGTTTGGCATTTTAAATCCATCGGGAATTTTCATGTATATCTCATTATCAAGTGAGCCATAAAGGTAGACGGTAACCATATCCATTAAATGCATTTCAAGCGTTTCATGGACAGCAAAACTAATGAAATAACAGAATGTTATAGCATCCATAACGGGTGAATATGTCTCTTCATAATCGACACCAGGCCTTTGTGAAAATCCTTGTGCAACAAGGCGTGCCTTATATCTTTGAACCTCGTTTTTCTCATTTCTCTTGCGTACAAAGACCCATTTATAGGCAACAGACTTAACACCATTAGGTGTTTGGACTACAAGCCCAAAAACTTCACGTTTTGCAAGTGAATTCAACTCTGATTGGATTGCTTCTTGCCATTTTGGCCAATCAAGTCTTTGTCGACATTCTCCAACAGATTGAGGTTCAAGATCCTCACTTTCTTTCATAATGCTAGATGCAATATTATATGCAAAGACATAATCCACCACTATATCCACTCGATTCAAATTTGTCTCAATATTGATTGGATTTATTGATAGTTCCTTATTTTCTTGAGTCTCGGGCTCAGTGGATTCCTCATGAATCTCAAAATTTATTAAATCGTGGATTTCTTCATGAGATTCTTTCGTAGTGTCATCATGATCATTTTTTGTTTTTTTTAGAATTTCGATCTTTGGAACCTAATGGTCTGCCACGTTTAAGGCGTGCTTTTGACTCATTAACTATGACACTAGAAGATTGTCCAATAGGGACATCAATACAGATTGGAACATTCTCCGCAGGGATATGTGATTTTGTTATCCTTTTCATATCAGTAAATGCATATGGCATTTGATTTTCTATTCTCTGCAAATGTATAATCTTTTGCACCTCTTTTTCACAAATAGAGGCACGTGGATTAAGATGAGATAATGATGAATTTTTTCACAAAATTTTCCGTTTGGTTTCACCAACTTCTCCCTCTAATTTTGGGAAAAGTGTCTCATCGAATCGACAGTCTGCAAATCATGCAGTAAACAAATCCCCCGTCAATGTTTCGAGGTAGCGAATAATGGAGGGAGATTCAAACCCAACATATATTCTTAACCTTCTTTGCGGACCCATTTTGGTGCGATATGGCGGTGCTACAGGCACATATACTGCGCATCCAAATATTCTTAAATGGGATATATTAGGTTCATGACCCAAAACTAGTTGCAAAGGGGAATATTTATGATAATTTTCCGGTCTGAGACGAACTAGCATTGCTGCATGCAAAATAGCATGACCCCAAACAGAAGTGGGCAGCCTCGTTTTCATGAGTAACAGTCTTCCTATCAATTGCAAACGTTTAATTAAAGACTATGCAAGACCATTTTGAGTGTGAACTTGAGCTACAAGATGTTTCACTTTTATCCAAATTGATAAGCAATAATCATTAAATGCTTGGGATGAAAACTCAGCAGCATTATCAAGTCTAATAGACTTAATTGGATTATTGGGGAATTGCGCCCGTAATAGAATTATTTGTGCCATTAATTTTGCAAACGCGAGGTTGCGTGATGACAATAGGCACACATGAGACTATCTAGAAGATGCATCTATTAAGACCATGAAATATCTAAACGACCCATTAGGTGGGTGAATAGGTCCACAAATGTCCCCTTGTATACGTTCCAAAAATGCAGGGGACTCAATTCTAATCTTTGTTAGTGATGGTCTAATAATTAACTTGCCTTGATAACAAGAAGTTCAAGAAAATTCATCATTTAAAAGAATCTTTAAATTCTTTAATGGATGCCCATTTGAGTTTTCTATTATTCGTCTCATCATAATTGATCCAGGGTGTCCCAACCGATCATGCCAAAGTACAAAAGTATTGGAATCAGTAACCTTTTGGTTTACAATAGAATGTGCCTCAATTGCACTAATTCTTGTCCAATACAGGCCACAAGACAAAGATGGGAACTTCTCAATAGCCCTTTTCTGGCCAGAGACATTTTTGATAATGATGAGATATTCAAGATTATTCTCATCTATTGTCTCAATATGATATCCATTTCGACAGATATCTTTAAAACTCAACAAGTTCCTCTTGGACTTGGAGGAGAACATTGCATTCTCTGTAATAAGTATTGTTCCCTTGGGCAGAGTTATAGTAGCTCTTCCAGAACCTTCAATTAATTTACTACCACCAAAAATTGTAGTAACATCTGCCTTACACATACTTAAATGAGAGAAATACTTCTTCTCTTTGAATATTGTATGTGTTGTAAATATTTCTTCTCTTTGAATATTGTATGTGTTGTACATGAATCAACTAAACAAATATTTTTACAATTGAACTTTGATCCAAGTTTGTTTTGTGATATATCCATATTTGCTTTCCAAATAATCAATGCAATTAGTGAATGCCAAAGTTATAATGTAAATGATATTGATGTAAGAAAATCGACTTTTACAGTTGAACTATTATTTGTCTTATTAAGTTTCTGTAACTTATTATTCCTTAATACTCAAGTTATAACTTAAGCATTAAATAAGCCATTAATGTATATAACAAATTCTTTTGAAATCACGTAGTATATTGATAGCTCTAAAGAAGGCGTACTAACCTCTGCTATACTTTCAACAGTGCCAATTGTATCCATATAGATTCATAGACTTTGATATTTTTAGACGGCGGAACTCAGTTGATTAGAGTTCGTGCTGATAACATGTTATAAAAACAATAAAAGAAGAAGATGGGGTATTGCAGAGAAAAGTAGGGAGAGATTCATTCTTATTGATTTGGAATGAATTACAATGAAATAGAACCCTCTATTTATAGGGAGAGAGTGACTTAGCCACCAAGTAATAAACCCTAGAATCTCTCTAAATATGGACATTCACCATAAATAGAATTCTATTTATAATATATGTAAAATTTTTCTATTATTAATTCAAACAAAAGGGTAAGACTTGTAATGTGGTTGTCAAAAAAAGGATTACAGACTCAAAGGGTTAACTACGATACATAACAATTAGGCGGGTAAAATATATATATATATATATATATATATATCGGGCTCAACAAAGAAACGCCTATATCACTTCTAAGACTGGACAATACTACTATTTCGCTTTGCAAACACACGAGGCAAGTTTTAGACATCAAATGCAATGCACAGAATAACAAACAACCATCACACACATGGCACATAACTCACTCAGGATTGGACTCATCAAGACACTCTAGTCAAATCAGTTAAACATAGTTAAGATCATATAATATAAGGTACTTATACAAGAGTCAAAAACTGAGCCTAAGCGTCACAACTAAAACACTCACTATTCTCAAGGCATAACAAAGTTAAGATATATTACTTCAATTCAATTCATAGCACAACTTTCCCTACTTCTAACAAAAAATAAAAATTAACTATACCCGGTTCAAATAAAACCCTTGAAAAAGAACCACGATACAAAGAACAACAATGGTGGAATTATTACACTACCTAAAAAAAGAAAATCTTTTTGTCCTTTTTCTTTCGACTTAACTCCCTCAAGAAACCTGTCGAATGAGATCCATCGTCGGGAAAAGTTAAATTTTTTTTTTCCATTTTTTTTATTTTTTCTTATGAGCTACTAAAATACTACACAACTACGACAACAAAAATAAGAAGTTAACATTTTTCTAACATACTACTACTGATTATCTAGAGAAATTCTCCCACCTCACACATAAAAGAGTGCAGTGTCCCCAATGCACAAATAAAATAAAATAATTATGAAGGTGGACAAAAAACTCCCTGAAAGGCCAAAGGCCGAAGCAATATCGGCTCACGGGTACTTAGACTTCTCCTCGCTATGGCCCTTTGTGTGGGCATGCCACATTAGTTCCAACCATCTGGCTCACTTTTGTACCTTCCAATGGATTTTTTCTAATGCTATTATCCTATAAAACAAAACCAGCACTACAAAAATAATATAATAAAAATAAAAATAAAAATAAAAGAAAGCCGTAAAGCTGAGTTGCCTCCCAATAAGTTCCTGATTTAACGTCGCGACATGAGGTGCACCACTTTTTTTCTCCATCTCAAACCTATGAATTGAACCCCTAATAGGGCATCCGGCTTTTTGTTATGCTCCTGGGGCGGTGAGACAAATTTAATTGGGCCAATCAACAAATATCGCATTCTACACTTCTTGGCCTTCAAATGAGGTATGTAGTTTTGTCTCTCTGGCACGACGAATTCAAGAATGTAAGCACCCTGTTCCTCGTCCATTGGCTCCTCCAAAGGCTCTAATGACTCTATTTCCATATCATCATCCCAACAAAATGTCAAAAAATGCATGGAATGAGGAGCAGTACGCCCCAACTCTAGATCTGCATCACCATTTATATCCTTATATATACATACACTAGAGTCTTCAAATATAATATTATCTACCTTCTCATAGGACTCTAGTGTGCTTTCCTTAACATGGACATAATTAATAAAAGTATTATCATGACCAGAAATCCAATTGGTCGTGACGGTACCTAATTCAACCCGCTAGGTAAGCAAATTAACAAATATTCAATTCCAATGAAATTAGTAAAAAAATTAAATAGAAGAAATTATCTGAATCTTATACATTCCCTAAGTACTGATAGTACAAATCATGAGCTTCTAAGATTAGATTTCAAAGCTGGTATGAAATAAATACATAATCTGTTCTAAATGTACATAAAAATATTTTTATGAATCTAAGGTTACTATGAACAAGAAGCAGCTACAACCGGAACGTAGGTACGTCATCAATTCCAGCTCCCGTCAATCACAACAACATCAACAACAAACATCTGCACTCAAGGTGTAGAAGTGAAGTATGAGTACGATCAATCCCATGTACTCAATAACTAACAAACCTAACCTTAGGCTGAAAGTAGTGATGAGCTGGAACATAGGTCGGAGTCCAACACCAATAGCCCACAACAGTTCATAACAACATAAAGAAAGTAATAAAAGAAGTAACACAGATAAAATGCTCAGCTCGTTCACAGTTTCAGAAAATAGGTCTGTTTTAAAGTATATTAGTGAAAACCTAAATCTTTTACCGAAATTACCAAAAATATGAGTACGTTTGAAAACTATATTTTTTTTCCAATAATCCTTTCAACAATAAATAAGATGTTTTGTTTTCTTTCCAGATAGCAAGTGTAAAATACCTCTCAATGCCCACATGTCAATATGTGTTAGAAGTCATGATTGACGTGATATCGCACATTATGAGGAAAATACATCTCTATGCTTGTATGTCCTGTGTGCATGTCAGTGCAATGTATCTCAGAGATGAACTCATATACTCACTCTCTCAGAGTACTCAGTCTCATACTTTTCACTCATCATGCTCAATCACTCAGGTATATGGCCAATCCGACCCAGGGAAGATCCATCACTGAATATATACATCAACTGACCATCAGTCACTCAGTACTGAGTAGGGACAATTCCAGCCCGTGAGGAAGATCCATACCCAGGTATATAAATCCTTCGGATAAGATCCATATCTAGGGAAGATTCATCCCTCAATATAATCAGACGCGCTCATTGGGGGTATATACTGACTCCGGAGGGGCTCTTTCAGCCCAAGCACTATCATAAATCAATATAACTACTGCGACGTGCAGCCCAATCCGATAAATGCCACTCATAATCAGGACCTCGGCCTCACTCAGTCATCCATCTCTCCAGTCTCTTAGGCTAACAATGCCATGAAACTAGTCAAAAATGATGATATAATGTGTCAATAAATAGTAATAGAGATTGAGATATGATATGAATATTAATGCGTATGACTGAGTATATAAAGCAATGAGAGCAGATAACTCAACAACGAAAATGAGCTCAGTGGGTCCCAACAGGATAAAAATGTAGCCTAGACATGGTTTCTAACATGGATCACAACTCAATAGCTCAATTATGTAGAAATTTCATGGTTATAGGTAAGATCAGGTAACTACATAGTACCATAGGAATAATGGAGTCACTATTCACATGGAGCACGCCAACACACCCGTCACCTAGCATGTGCATAACCTCAACACCAATCACATAGCACGTAATTCGTGGTTTCATATGCTCAACACCAAGTTTAGAAGTATTACTTACCTTGAATAAGTCAAATCCAATACCCAACAAGCCAAACGATGCTCCAAAAATACCTTCCCGCCAGTACCAACCTCCAAACAGCTCGAAACTAGCCAAAAGCAACTCAAATACATAAAATAATGACAAAGGGAAAAAATCCAATCTATAAAGGTTGAATCTTTAATCAAAATCCCAAAATCGACCAAGAAGTCAAACACGAGCCCATGCCTCGGAACCCGATAAAGCTCACAAAATCTGACAACCCATTCAGTTACGAGTCCTACCATACTAGTTTCACTCAAATTCGACTTTGAATCGATGTTCAAAACTCAAAAATACACTTTATGAAATTTTAGATAAAACTCCCAAATTTTACTTTGAAATCATCAATCAAATGCAAAAAAAAAGATGGATTCATGAAATATAATAAAAAATGAGTATAGAACACTTACCCCAATCCATATGGTGAAAATTGCCTCCAAAAATTATCCACCTTTGAGCTCCCCAACTCAAAATATGACCAAATGAACAGACCTTCTATATTAAGTATTTTTTCCCGATTGTTCTACCTTGGTTTGCATGTCAAACGATCCCAAAACTTGCGTTTGATGCGATTCCTTGTGGAATTTCAGTTAAGTTAGACTTTTGAATCACTCCATTGGACCTTATAACGAAGGAGATATGTTGGTTTCAATATTTGAAAATAATTCAGATTTTTAAATACGAAGTCAGTGGCAATTTCATAATTAATCTGAAAAAATCTAACAACCCAATTTTCAGTACAATGACCGTAAAATACTCATACGATTTTCAAGTTTGATGATTCTTTGTGCTATGGTTCCGTAATTACGATACAGATCTAATGCTTCAATCAAAATAGAAATCGGAGCTCATTTTTTCAATGTGGTACCATTTATGCTTGAAGAAATGACACCGAAACATAAGAAAACGAGCGCAAGACAACCCAAACCTATTCGAAACTCACCTGCGCCCCTCGGGACCCTGTACGAACGTATCAAAAAGTCCCATAACATAAGCGGACTTATTTGAGTCCTCCAATCACGGATAACAACATCGAATGATGAAACGCACCTCAAATCAAATTTACTGAACTTTCGACTTCCAAAAACTCACACTGAAACATATCAAATCAACTCGGAATGAGCTCAAATTTTGCACACAAGTCATAATATATCATATGGAGCTACTCGTTCCCCCAAACTACAGAGCGAAGTGCAAATTCTCAAAATGACCAGTCGGGTCATTACAAGTATGGTTGAATGATTGACTCTCTACTTTTAGCTCCTCAATTTGGCGTATAAGCTCATTTTCAGTCACACAACTCAGAACTATTTTGTTGGACATTGGATTCATCAACATTTACACTCAATTAAGCCTCTAAGTCGTGAATAGTAGTGCCAAACTTATCGATATCTTGCCTTAATTCAGCTCTTACTTACATTAAGTTTTTCATTCCATCTGTAATTTCCTCACGTTGAGCCTCATATATTTTCAATCTTTTAGCTTGTTCTACCAGCCAGGTTTGACTCAAAATCTCTTTTTTTTTCAAAATTTTCCTTTTGCTAGTACTCTCTCTTCATTTGATTCTTCCATATTGGCCTTCATTCTTATGATTGTTGCCCTCATTCTTTTCATATCTTTTTTGAGTTCATCAATATTACTCTACTACTTGCCTCAAAATATCCCTAATATATGCATCGGGTTCCATATCATGCAGTTCATTGCCCCTATCAAACTCACAAACATCATTAGAAAGATCATAATAAGGGCTTAGAAAATGACACTATGAGCCCCACTTCTATTCGTCTTCATAAGCTGCTGATAGTTTACAGGCCTAGGCCAACATTTTAAGGCCCAAAATGCTGAAAGTCAAAATCCTTTTAAAATTATATTAGGAATGTGGGGATTAACTTGCAATATAAATTTAGGTTCTCGAGTTAGGTAGCGGGTTCAAGTTAAGAGGGTCCTCCCTTTTGTTTGAATTCGGACTTGAACTCAAGGCCCGAATTTGTAAATGCAAATTAATTAGGCCCTTTTAGAGACAAAATAAATAGAAAATCTTAGTTTGCTTTAGGTTGTCCTTTAAATGATAAAAATGAGATGAGCCTTGCCAAACAAAAATGCATAATTTGCGGGGCCCTCTTTAAATGTTCCTATTAAAATATTTAGAATTCAGGGCGTGCCGTTAGCGACTTTCACGGCCGCCCGCAAAGATAACAACTCATTAGTCGCTTTAGGCGCGTTTTAATAATTTTACCTTCTTAAATACGGGTGTGCATTTCATGCAACCCAAATCCAAATCCCAAAACATTGAATAAGAATGTGTCAAGGATCCGGGTGCATTTCATGTGACGTGATCCAAAAATACGTTTTTAAACGACGTTCACTTTCTTAAAAATTAACTGAAAGCAGTAAATAATTTTAAAATTGCACTATAGGTTGGAACATGTATAAAAATTAGATTTTGGCCATTTATAATGATTTAAGCGACCATGCTAGAACCACGGGATCCGGGGGTGCCTAACACCTTCCCTCGGGTCAACAGAATTCCTTATTCAGAATTTCTTGTTCGCAGACTCCAATTGGAAACTCGAAAATTTTTCTCGATTTGGGATTTAAGTTAAACCGGTGACTTGGGACACCAAAAGCCAATCCTATCCCAAGTGGCGACTCTAAAAACAAATAAATAATTTCATTTCGAATAATGTCACTTTAAATGGAAAAACTCCCTTATACATTATCCTTCGGGGTAGTTGTGTAAAAAAGGAGGTGTGACAGCTCTGGCGACTCTGCTGGGGACACGAACCCAGAATTTCGATTCAGGGTTCAAGAATTCGAGCTTAGTACAATTGTTATATTTGGCCTTATCTGATTTTTCTAAATGTTCCATGCTATATGTGCTAAATGTTTTACCGCTTTGATATTTGTTGAAATTGTATATATAAACTATCGGGAATCCCTTCCTCTCTCTGAGTCTTCTACATCATGGAGAAGGGTTCACTTCGTGTAGCTTCTCTTCTGTTTAGAGTCTTTCCCAATTTAGAACGAGGTTTGGATAAGTTGCTAAGCCGGCGGAGCTTCTGTATCCCCGGTACGCTGCCTCCCCCTCGGCTCGAGTTGTCCGCTCGGGTAAGCCAGGTCTAGATCAATAAACCTAGGGTTTAAACCTTGAAGAACAAAAAATCATGTCGGATCCCTAGTAGGACGTTTGTTTGCATCATGTGCATTTGACTTAGGGGACTCGACACTGGGGTTGGGTCCGTCTAGGACAGGTGACCTGAAATGAATTGACCATCCTGATACATCTTATGTGCTACTTGTGCATTTATTTGCCCGGCTTTGCATGTTGACCGACTTGTCTAAATGAGTGAAAATTGAGAAAATAAGCAGTGTTAGGACTAAGTGAGGGTGACCATTTGTTTTGAAAAAACCCAATGCCCAAATAGTACCGAAATGCTGCCGGATTTTTGAAAAATGAAAACAACAAAGAAAACGAGAAAAATATTTGGAAAAAATAAGAAGAATTGGTGTTCAAAATAGTTTTGATTTTCGCAAAGCTGCCCAAACTACGCTGGTTTGATTCTCACCGGATGTGAGATACGTAGGCAACCCTCATCTGGTCCAACCTCCCTTTTGCGAAAATAGCCCAAAAATGTCAAAATTTTAACTTTTTGTCATAAATAAGTCGGGTGAGGCCATTCTTGTTGAAAATAAGCCGAATGTCCCCAAAAGGATGCCGGAAGGCTATTTTTGCAAGAATAGCCACCTGAGTCATTTTTAAATGGGTTGCGGACACAGCCTTAAAATCTTCCTCCCAGAAGTGCTAAATGGCCGTATTTGCAAAACCAAGTCCTTATTTTCTAAATAAAGAATTTTTGCACAAACAGCCATTTTTCAAAATAAATCATTAAATTCCCCTAAATAAATGTGCAGGCTGAATTCAAGTAACATCGAAACCTTCTCAGTCCTGAGCGAGATCCCCTTGAAACTCCATATGTGGTGGCATGATTTGGGAAAAGGAAGTAGAGATACTGTGGTCAAAATTTTGAGCGGTCTCGTTGATCTATTGAACATCAAACCAAGGAAGGACATCATTGAGGCACTAATAACATTTTGGGACCCGACCCGTAATGTATTCTGATTTTGAGATTTTGAACTCACACCTACACTAGAAGAGATTGCGGGATACGCGGGTCTCAACGGGAACCTCCGAAGTAGATACCCCTTAGCCCCACGACCGGTAACCCTTCATAGGTTCTTGGATTTGTTGAGCATCAGCCGGGATATTCAAGACCTGCATATGGCTAAGGGGTGTTGTACATTTCATTTCTTATATCACCGGTATGGTAACCCAAAAGGTTTCGAAGAACCCAACACCGGCTTGACATATGCCGGAAATAAAGATAAATGGGAAGCCTGAAGGGGATTAGCCTTCATGGTAGCCTTTCTGGGAGTGGTGGTTTGTCCAAGAAAAGATGGTCACATAGACCTCGGCCTTGTAGGAATGCTAGATGTTGCCATTAAAAAACCTATGAGCACAGTGGTTCCCCTGATTGTAGCAGAAATGTACCGAGCTTTGACCAAATGCCGAGAAGGTGTGAAATTATTTCAAGGTTGCAATCTTCTATTACAGTTGTGGATACAGGAGCACCTCTGTCATCGCACGGGGTATATGAACTACGTTTTAACCGGGCTGAGTCGTATTGCAAAATTTGGGACCCGGGTAACAGGTATTGAGTTCCCCGATGGCACAAAAGCTTGGTCATCATGCTTGAGATCTTTGACGGTGGACAAAGTTGAATGGGCTTTTGGGTGGCTTCCTACTACCGAGGCTGTGTACACATCGGCAGACGTACCTTACATTCTTCTGATGGGTGTCAGAAGCATCCAACCTTATTCTCCTTACCGAGTCCTTAGGCAACTTGGGAGATTTCAAACTGTTCATAACGATGAAGACCTGAGCAGGCAAGTCATTGAGTTAGGCCCGAAAGCTACATTCCCTGAAGGCAAAATCCGGCAAATATGGAACGAGTGCAGGTACCTCGAACCTAAGACCATAGTACAGGACCAAGCTAGAGGCGAGGTAGATCCCAAATACTTGATGTGGTTTGGCAAAAGGTTTCAAATTCCCGAGAGAGCCACTAAAAGGCCACATGTGCAACAATTCACCGACGGGCCCCAGGTTCAATGGGATTGGCAAGCCAAGGAAAGGGAGTACCGAGCAAGAATAGGAAAATTGGAGCAACAGGTCCGAGACCTTCAGTTCGAAAAGAGTGTACAGGTTGCAGCCGATGAAGGTGATAAAAAGAAGTTGGATCAGGAGAATGAAGCACTCAAAGCCCAAATACAGCAAATGAAAATAGATGCCAGGAACCAAGAAAGAAGTTTATCTGATGAAAGGTTGATTAAAGGGTTAAAGAAACAAGTCTTGGACTGTCAGGAAGAATTAGAAAAATCCGAGGGAAACATGGAAAGACTTCGGGAACATTGGGCCATGAAGACAGAAGAAAGAGCCCAATTTGTGCAACAAATAAAGAGAAACTACGAGGGAACCATTGCCAACATGAAGAGAAAAATGAATACCCTGGAAGAAAAGGTAGCCCGGCAGGACAAAGAATTCCAAGCCGAGAGGGACCAGTGCTATGGGTTAATTGCCGAGATGGAAAAGGAAATAAAATTACTACAAGACCTTCACTTCCAGGACTCTCAGGTACTAGAGGCTCGTACCCAACAAATAAGTCGACTCCTCCAAGAAAAGGACCGAATTAGGAAAAGGATCAGAAGCATTGCCAACTATATTGTCATGAAGTGTCAGGCCGGTGAACGGATGGGTCGCACCACGTTCTTTGCCTCAGTGATGATATGTGTTTGCCAGGTCATGAATGATTTAGATCAGTTGCAAAGGGGTCTTGCACGCAGGCCCACGACGATGCCGAATGATGCCCCGCGGGCCCCAGGATTTGAAGCTTTGATGTATTCTTAGTTAATCGAGTCTGTATTTTTGCTTTTGAGTCTATTTTTGTAATTTCCTTTTTTTCAAGAAAAGAAAAACAAATAGTCTAGTAGCTTTTGTAATCATAGTTGTTATTAATGAAAAATTGAAAATCCCAAAATTTGTTTTCTTACTTTTTGCATTTATTTGCAAGAACTATATCTGGTCTGATTAATGCGGGGCCATGATACGTAGGCAATCTACATAAGATTCGACCGTAATACTAAGAAAAAGAGAAACACGAGGGAAATAAATGAAAGAAAAATAAGAGAGAAAAAAGAAATGCAAAAGAAGAAAATAAGGCATTGAGAGAAAAACCATGGCCAAGGAAAAGAAAAGAGCGGAAAATGAAATA
The DNA here is from genome assembly GCA_026770625.1 of Nicotiana glauca. NCBI lineage: Eukaryota > Viridiplantae > Streptophyta > Magnoliopsida > Solanales > Solanaceae > Nicotiana > Nicotiana glauca. The sequence goes on along the minus strand of MU779763.1, from coordinate 1,441 downwards.
AATAGAGAAGAAGGAAAAGAAAATGAGAGAAAACAAAACAAAAGGAGAAAGAAAAGCGAAGGGAACAAAAGAAAAGCCGGGATGACGCATGCAACCGAAGCAAACATGTAGATATTCATTTAACTGTATAAGTGCATCACACTCCAATGTGCAGTTACCTATCTGTTATTTGTTCACACTAACCGTGGTTGCTGTCAATTCCAGCTTAGCTTTTAGAAACAGTGGTTGGTTGTGGTACGCTGGCATCATATCAATACTTCACTAGATCAAGAGGCACCATAGAAATATCTACAAATATGACTCTGCCTGCAATTCCCATATCCGAAGACAGCCCCATCTCGGGGGTCCCAGCCTCTGAGTCCCTTATAGCTGAAGAAAATCCGGTATTGTGCCTGCGACTCATGGAAATGTGGGATGCTTGGAACAATGGAAAGGAAACCCCAAGCACCATCCCCGGATTCCCGGAGCTATTTCCTAGATTTGGAGGTGCTACCACTGTCCCCATCAGCCACCCAAACACTCATTTGGGGCAACCTACCATAACTGCTCACTTCCTAGGAACATCTTCTGAGGTTCGTCCCCAGGTGTTCCCGTCTGGGTCTGATCCCAACATCTTCACGGCTCCACCATGCTCCGCAACCACACAACCACCGCTACCCAAGAATACTTTTGACCCTTCAGTCTTCACATTCCAAAATCCCGTCTTCCAGGCTGACCCTCCTCATTATCCTCAATATACTTACTCTCAGCAGCCACCGTACGAGCTTACACCGGGGCAGTACAAAACCCCCAAAGCCCCAAAGCAGGATGAGATGGCAAAGAGAATGAGAATCCTCGAGCATAGCTTAAAAAATATGCAAGGCTTGAGCGGGCAAAAGAGTGTCTCCTATACAGACTTATGTATGTTCCCGCATGTACACTTGCTGTCAGGGTTCAAAATGCCAAAATTTGAGAAGTATGACGGGCACGGTTGTCACACCTCCATTTTACCTACTACACCCCCGCGAGGGGTGTAATAAAGGGAGTTTTTCCAATTAAAGGACAATCAAAACGGGATTTATTATTAAAGATTCAGAGCCGCCACGTGGGAGATTTATGGTGTCCCAAGTCACCGGTTGAATCCCGAATCGAGGAAAAGATTGACTCTGCATTACAGTCCACGAACCAGAAATCCGGATAAGGAATTTTGTTAACCCGGGAGAAGGTGTTAGGCGTTCCCGAGTTCCGTGATTCTAGCACGGTCGCTCAATCGTTATATTTGACTTAAATTATCTAATTTTATATGTTGAACCTATGTGCAATTTTTTTAACTCTTTCCCACTTTTATTATTGTTATTTTATAAGAATTGCAACGTCGTCAAAACATATCTCGAACCACGTCACATCAATGTACCCGTGGTTATTGACATATTTCAACTCCGTTGAGATTTGGATTTTGGGT
>MU779762.1:2363-33700 GCA_026770625.1 Nicotiana glauca | reverse complement strand
CAACATCAAAGCAATTGGGTGGAATGGTTTACTTATGTATCTTTTGGGGCTTAATTATTTGCAATTGAATCACTAGGTTTTAGCCATTTCACACTTAGTAATTAGCTAAGGCAATTCCTTTCAGAAACCATATGAAATAGAGAATTATAGATTTATCTAGGATTAGCTTTAAAAATAGAAATGATGCCACGCCAAATGTAACATATAAATTGCGGGGCCCTCAATAAAAATACTTAGCATTCGGACGAACCGTTTAGTAAATTTTACGATTTGCCCCAAAGATAATAAACGCGTAGATACTCTAGGCACGATTTATAATAATATTACCTTCTTAAATACGGGTGCACATTTATGTGACCCAAATCTAAATCTCAACGAAGTTGAAATGTGTTAAAGGCCACAGGCGTAATGGTACGGTGTGGTCCGAAATGCATTTTCACGATGTTGCAATTCTTAAAAAATAATAAAGCGGAAAATTAATAAATGCACATAAAAATAGAACATATATAGAAATCAGATAAAAATAAATACAACAGCTGAGCGACCGTGCTAGAACCACGGAATTTGGGAGTGCCTAACACCTTCTCCCGGATTAGCAGAATTCCTTGCTCGGATTTCTAGTTCGCAGACTGTAACAAAGTCAAATTTTCCTCGGTTCGGGATTCATCCGGTGACTTGGGACACCATTATTCTCCCAAGTGGCGACTCTGAATCTAAATAAATAAATCCCGTTCCGACTGTCCTTAAATTGGAAAAACTCCTTCATTTTATTATATCCCTTCCCGAGGTGTAATAAATAGACTCCGTTCAAAGCGGTAGTAAAAAGGAGGTGTGACAAAGTCGACCTCTCGTCTCTACCTCTTCGAGATTAGGCGGGATACTCCTTGGGTACATATTATTTATGTACTCATGCTATGCTTCTATACTTAAATGCACAGGTTCTGAGGCCGATTCATCTGTTAACGATCGGGCACCCGCCAGTGAGCTGTGGCAGAGACTTCTACGGTGAGCTGCTTCCCTTCCTACGCCGCTCAGCAGCTGGATGGAGTCTTCTTTTGTATTTTGCTATCTTTCTTTATTTCAGACAGTAGGATAGAGGTGTTTTGTATATTCTACTAGATGCCCGTACTTGTGACACCAGGTCTTGGTACACACTTTAGTAGACTAGTTTTGGGGTTGTAATATTATATCCCTATATGGATTACTGTATCGATTTTCTGAAAATCCCTTTTGGGATGCTTATTCCCCTTCTTAAAAATAGTGATGTTGTTAAAGTTATAAATGTCTTCCGCACTTGGCTTGACCGGCAAGGTTGTTGGGTGTCATTATGACCTGTTATTGAAATGGGTCCTAACAAAAACGTTTTCCTTCGAATCTCAACCAAACACATCAAATATTCCAAACCCTAGGCGCCGCCACGACCGTGCACGGCGGCGCCGCCACCCAAACCCTACTAACTTCACACCTACACTCCCCTCACCCTTCTTTACCTAAACTCCCAAACCATTTCCCCCAAATCCAAACAAAACCCTTTTAATTTTAGATCTAGGGTTTCAAGTTTCGGCACTGTTTTGGAATGTCAAGAACTCGGATGATTTTTTTAATTAATGTTATATGTTTTAACAAAATAAATATATAACATTAATTAAAAAATTAATTTCGAAAATCAATCAAACGAAGACTTAATAAAAACAATGAGTTTCTATTTTATTTTTGATTTTAATTTATTGTTTGATGATTCAGGCTTCTTTTTCGCATTATGTTGATTAATTTTTGTTTAATTCCTTTTTTGATTTTCTAGTCCTGTTTAATTTTTATTTAGTTTAGTCTTATTCATGTTTCAATTCCTATTTTATCCAGGATTTTAAATCATAATTAATGACTTTGTTTAGTGTTATTCATGATTGTTATTCGTTCTATTTCTCTTTCTCTTTGGTTGATGATTCTGTGTTAGTTCGTTTGTTTTAATTATTTAGTTTAGGCTAGTATTTGATTGTTAATCTTATTTAATTGATGGTTTGGTAGAGGTAGTTTTCAGTTTTGTTTAGTATTTGATAATTCAATTCTGGAGTTTTTGAACTTGTTTTGGTTATAGCTGAACAATTTAGACTTTTAGTTAACTATGGTTAGTAAAAGGGTTCGAGGTTTAGCTTAGTACTAGTTTAATAAAATTCAGACTAAATAAAGGGTAGTATATATGTTCTTAAATAGAGAACAATGCTCTAATTGAAACTAGAACCCCCTAGATTGTTCTAGATGGGGTTCCAATTTAAATTTCAGGAACTTAATGCAGTAACTTGGGCAACAAGCTAAAAGTTTAGGGACTAATGTATAAAAACTTAAAATAAAAAGAGGGAAAAAATGAGTAATGAAATCTAGAAGCTTCCCCTTGATTTTCTGCCTATAAAAGGTAGTCCCCTTGCCTTCTTTTACAAGTTTTAACACCTGAAAAAATTCTCAAGAAGTTCCAGCTTTTAAAATTCCCCCCAAAACAACTTTTGCAACTTTGAGCATCCAAATTTTAATTTCAAATCCAAAAAAAATTGTTAGTATAAACATCTGAAAGTTTTCCTATTAGATTAGATCATTTAGATTCCCAAAACCAAACAAAAAACTCCAAAAAGACAGTTTTATTAAAATTTTAGGTTAATTTCGAAGTTTAGCAACTGATTTGGCATCATTTAGCCAAGGATTTGATTGTTGAAACTTTCTGGAGGTTCTTGGTTTAATTTTGAGAGTGATTGAGTTTAAATTGAGGCTGTTTTGGCTGTCTTATTGATTGTTATTCGTCTATCCTTATTCCTGGGTTATAGAAATACAATTTTTGGCTTTCAATTGATCGCTGTGGTGTTACTGCTGGTCTATCACTGCTGGTTGTTGATTTGCTACTGCTGACCTCCTTCTTCTCCTTTGTTTCATTGCAATCCCAGGTATTCTTCAACTTCGAATATGTGAAGGACCAAATCTACAGTGGTATTTGAATTGCTGAATAAATGACCAATTTCTCATGTTGATTTCAAGTTTAGCTTATTTCTATACTTGTTAGTTCACATGTTGGATTGTATAGTAATAGCATTTTATATTAATTGCATACAGTTGGACTGTTCAACCAGATTGTATGATTGGACTGTGTAGCTGATCTTAATTGTAGACTATGTTAGTTCATATGCTAGCATATGTATAGCTCCTGATGACTGTATAATCTGGACTATTGTAGATCGCTTTGGACTGTTCGAGCTTTCCTTTTTTTTTTAAATTAGATAATAGATATATTATGAGCATGCACAATCATAACTCATAAAGATAAACCTATTATTTTAGCTGTTAGGTTTCAGGATGTCGATTCAAAGAAAAAATGAAAAAAAAAAATATATTTCAATAAAATAGGATCCTTGAATTTGATGTTAAGCAATTCAGTTTTGTCTTTTAAAAGATTTCTCTAGTTCAGATCTGAAGAGTAAATTTAGAATTAAATTGATAATTGTACTGAATTTGAATGTTTCTTTCTGTTTGTTATTCCAATCGATGGGTCTAAATTGTTTGAGGCTGTTTCAATAATTTTGTTTGGGCTTATTCATAAGCCCAAGGCTGATAGCCCACACCACTTGTGTTGAGCCACAACATACTGATGCCAAGCCTCATCTCAGGCCTACTTGTTCTTCCCAATTGGGCTTGCCTCGAGGCCCAAAGGCTGGTAGCAGTCACAAATGATTTTACCTTATAATGCTGAGCCAAATTCAAAAATCCAACGTCAAGGACCTGAACTTGTATTGGGTCCGGAGGTTTAAATTCATAACGTAGGGTTTGGGCCTTCCAAGCTAGGCAGCATATTTAAATTAAGAGGCTATCCTGTTGTTCAAGTTTGGGCCTGAGCTTAATGCCCGAATTCTTCGAATACTTTCTAATAAATAGCCAATTAACAAGGTACTTTTAGAGACAACACTTGGTAGAAAATTGTAGTTTGATTTAGGTTGACCTTTAAATAATAAAACGAGGAGCCGCGCCAGACAAAATACATAAATTGCGGGGCCCTCTTTAAATGCTTATATTAAAATACTTAGAATTCGGGACGTGCCGTTTAGCGAATTTTCACGGCCTCCCGCAAAAATAATAACACGTTAGTCGCTTTAGGCGCGCTTTTTAATAATTTTACCTTCCTAAATATGGGTGTGCATTTCATGCAACCCAAATACAAATCCCAAAATGTTGAATAAGAATGTTTCAAGAATCCGGGTGCATTTCATGTAACGTGATCCAAAAACACGTTTTTAAACGACATTCACTTTCTTAAAATTTTTTAACTAAAAGCGGTAAATAATTCTAAAATTGCACTATAGGATGACATGTTTGAAAAATCAGATTTGTAGCCATTTATAATCATTTAAGCGACCATGCTAGAACCACGGGATCCGGGGGTGCCTAACACCTTCCCTCGGGTCAACAGAATTCCTTATTCAGAATTTCTGGTTCGCAGACTCCAATTGGGAAGTCGAAATTTTCCTCGATTTGGGATTCAAGTTAAACCGGTGACTTGCGACACCAAAAGCTAATCCTATCCCAAGTGGCGACTCTAAATAAATAAATAATCCCATTTCAAATAATGTCACTTTAAATGGAAAAACTCGCTTATACATTATCCTTCGGGGTAGGTGTGTAAAAAGGAGGTGTGACATTTCGGGCGACTATGCTGGGGATACGAACCCAGAATTTCGATTCAGGGTTCAAGAATTCGAGCTTAGTATAATTCTTATATTTGGCTTTATTGGATTTTCCTGCATGTTCCATGCTATACATGCTAAATGTTTTAACCGCTTTGATATTGTTGAATTGTATATATAAATTGTTACGACTCCCTTCCTCTCTTTACATCATGGAGAAGGGTGCACTTCGTGTAGCTTCTCTTCTGTTTAGAGTCTTTTCCCATTTAGAACGAGGTTTGGATAAGTTGCTAAGCCGCCGGAGCTTCTGTATCCCCGGTACGCTGCCTCCCCCCGGCTCGAGTTGTCTGCTCGGGTAAGCCAGGTCTAGACCAATAAACCTAGGGTTTAAACCTAGAAGAACAAAACCTCATGTTAGATCCCTAGTAGTAACGTTTGTTTGCATCATGTGCATTAGACTTAGGGGACTCAACACAGGGGTTGTGTCCGTCTAGGACAGGTTACCTGAAATGAAAAGACTATCCTGATGCATCTTACGTGCTACTTGTGCATTTATTTGCTCAGCTTTGCATGTTGACTGACTTTTATATAGTGAGAGAAAATTAAGAAAAATAGCAGTGTTAGGACTAAGTGAGGGTAACCATTTATTTTGAAAAAAACCAACGCCCAAATAGTACCGAAATGCTGGCGAATTTTTGAAAAAATGGAAAAGAAAAATATTTGAAAAATGAAAAGATTGTTGTTCAAAAAATATATTTGATTTTGGCAAATTTGCCCGAACTACGTTGGTTTGATTCTCACCGGATGTGAGATACATAGGCAACCCTCATCGCTTCCAACCTCCCTTTTGCAAAAATAGCCCAAAAAATGTCAAAATTTTAATTTTCATCATAAATAAGTCGGGTGAGGCCATTCTTGTTTAAAATAAGCCGAATGTCCCCAAAAGGACGCCGGAAAGCTGTTTTTGCAAGAACAGCCACCCTGAGTCATTTTAAATGGTTTGCGGGCACATCCTTAAAATCTTTCTCCCAAAAGTGCTGAAAGGCTGTATTTGCAAAACCACGTCCTTGCTTTCTAAATAAAGAATTTCTTGCAAAAATAGCCATTTTTCTTTGATAGGCCAAAACAAATCATTAAATCCTTTTTAAATAAATGTGCAGGATGAATCCATGTAACATCGAAACCTTCTCAGTCCTGAGCGAGATCCCATTGAAACTCCATATGTGGTGGAATGATTTGGGAAAAGGAAGCAGAGAAATCGTGGTCAAGGTTTTGGGCGGTCTTGTTGATTTATTAAACATCAAACCAAGGAAGGATATTATTGAGGCACTGATATCATTTTGGGACCCAACCCATAATGTATTCCGGTTCTCGGACTTTGAACTCATGCCTACACTAGAAGAGATTGTGGGATATACGGGTCTCAACGGGAACCTCCAGAATAGATACTCATTGGCACCAAGATCGGTAACCCTTCACAGATTCTTCGACTTGTTAAGCATCAGCATCTAGCAGAGGGGTGTTGCACACTGCATTTCTTATATCATCGGTATGGTAACCCAAAAGGTTTTGAAGAACCCAACACTGGTTTGACACATGCCAGGAACAAAGATAAATGGGAAGCCAGATGGGGATTAGCCTTTATGGTAGCTTTTATGGGAGTTGTGGTCTGTCCAAGGAAACACAGTCACATAGACCTCAGCCTCATAGGAATGCTGGATGTTGCCATAAAGAAGCCTACTAGCATAGTGGTTCCCTTGATTGTAGCAGAAATGTACCGAGCTTTAACCAAGTGTCGAGAGGGTGTGAAATTCTTTCTGGGTTGCAATCTTCTATTACAGTTGTGGATACAAGAGCACCTTTGTCATCGCACGGGGTATATGAACTATGGTTTAACCGGGCTGAGTTGTATTGCAGAATTCGGGACTCGGGTAACAGGTATTGAGTTCCCCGATGGCACTGAGGCTTGGTCGTCATGCTTGAGATCTTTGACTGTGGATAAAGTTGAATGGACTTTTGGGTGGTTTCATACAACAGAGGCTGTGTACATATCGGCGGAAGTGCCTTACATTCTTTTGATGGGTATCTGAAGCATCCAACCTTATGCTCCCTACTGAGTACTGAGGCAATTAGGAAGATTCCAAACTGTTTATAATGACGAAGGCTTGAGTGGACAAATCATTGAGTTAGGCCCGAAAGCTGCATTCCCGGAAGGAAAGATCCGAAAATATGGAATGAGTGCAGGTACCTTGAGCCTAAGACTATAGTACAGGACCGAGCTAGAGGCGAGGTGAATCCCAAATACTTAACTTGGTTTGGCAAAAGATTTCAGATCCCTGAGAGACCTGCGAAAAGGCCATATGTGCAACAATTCACCAACGAGGCCCAGGTGCAATGGGATTGGCTAGCCAAGGAAAGGAAATACCGAGCAAAAATAGGGAAATTGGAGCAACATGTCTGAGATCTCTAATTCGAAAAGAGTGTACAAGCCGCAGCTGATGAAGGTGATAAAAAGAAACTGGCCTAGGAGAATTGAGCTCTCAAGGCTCAAATTCAACAAATGAAAATATATGCCAAAAATAAAGAAAGAAGTCGGTCTGATGAAAGATTGATAAAAGGGCTGAATAAGCGAATCTCGGATTGCCAGGAGGAATTGGAGAAATCTGAAAGGAACGTGATAAGGCTTCGAGCACAGTGTGCGAAGAAGACCAAGGAAATATCCCAGTTTGTACAACAAATGAAAAGAAACTATGAGGGAACCATTGCTAACATGAAGAGAAAAATGAATACCCTTGAAGAAAAGGCAGCCCGGCGGGACAAAGAATTTTAGGCTGAGAGGGAACGATGCTATGGGTTAATTGCCGAGATGGAAAAGGAAATAAAATTGCTACAAGACCATCACTTCCAGTACTCTCAGGTGCTAGAGGCTCGTACCCAACAGATAAGTCGACTACTCCAAGAAAAGGGCCGAATCAGGAAAAGGATCAGAAGCATTGCAAACTATATTGTTATGAAGTGTCAAGCCGGTGAACGGATGGGTCGTACCACTTTCTTTGCTTCAGTGATGATATTTGTTCGCTAGGTCATGAATGAGTTGGATCAGTTGCAAAGGGATCTTGCACGTAGGCCCGCGGCGAAGCCTAATGATGCCCCGCGGGCCCCAGGATTCGAACCTTTGATGTATTCCTAGTTATCGAGTCTGTATTTTTGCTTTTGAGTTTGTTTTGTAAAAAAAAAACAAATAGTATGGTAGCTTTTGTAATCGCAGTTGTTATTAATAGGAAATTAAAAAATTCCCAAAAATTATTTTTTTATTTTTTGCTTTTATTTGCAAGAACTACGCTTGGTCTAATTCATGCGGGGTCATGATACGGAGGCAATCTCCATAAGATTCGACCGTAACCCTAAGGAAAAAGAAAAAAGAAAAAGAAACACGAGGGAAGGAAATAAAAGAAAAACAAGAGAGGAAAAGAAATGCAAAAAGAAGAAAATAAGGAATCGAGAGAAAAACCATGGCAAAAAGAAAAAGGAAAAGCAGAAAATGAAAAACAGAGGGAAAAGAAAAATTGAGATAGAAACAAAATGAGAAATAAAAGCAAGAAAAACAAAGGAAAAAGCCGGGATGACGCATGCAACCATTGCAAACATGTAGACATCCGTTTAATGTTATAGGTGCATCACACCCCAATGTGCGATTCCCTATCTGTTATTTGTTTCAAACTAACCGATGTTGCTGTCACTCCAGCTTAGATTTTAGAAATGGTGGTTGGTTGTGGTACACTGGCATCACATCAATACTTTACCAGATCGAAAGGCAGTATGGAAATTTCTGCAGAAATGACTTTGCCCATAATTCCTATATCTGAAGATAGCCCCATCTCGGGGATCCCAGCATTTGAGTCTGTCACAGCCGAAGAGAATCGGATACTGCATCTTCGACTCATGGAAATGTGGGACGCTCAGAACAATGGAAGAGAACCTCCAAGCGCCATCCCTGGATTTCTTGAACTATTTCCTAGATCCGAGGTACTTCAAATATCCCCATTAGCCACTCAAATACTCCGTTGGGACAGCCTACTATGACCGCCCACTTCATAGGAACACCTTCTGCGGTCCGCCCCCAGGTGTTCCCATCAGGAGTAGCTCCTAACATCTTCACTGCTCCACCATGCTCCGCTACAACACAACCATCACTACCAAATCATGCTTTCGATCCTTCGATTTTCACCTTCCAAAACCCTATCTTTCAGGCTGATCCTCCTCAGTATCCTCAATATACTTACTCTCAGCCACCACCATATGAGCTTACACCAGGGTAAGACAAAACCCCCAAAGCCCCAGAGCAAGATGAGATAGCGAAGAGAATGAGAAGCCTCGAGCAGAGCTTAAAGAATATACAAGGCTTGAACGGGCAAAAAAGTGTCTCCTATACAGATCTGTGCATGTTCCCGCATGTACACTTGCCCTCAGGGTTTAAAACACCAAAGTTTGAATAGTATGACAGGCACGGCGACCCATTGCTCACTTGAAGAAGTATTGCAATCAGCTACATGGGGCCGGCGAAAAAGAAGAGTTGTTGATGGCCTATTTCGGAGAGAGTTTAGTAGGAATTGCCTCAGAATGGTACATGGACCAAGACATCTCACGTTGGCACATTTGGGATGATCTTGCCAAAGACTTTGAAAGGCAATTTCAATATAACATTGACATCGCACCAGATCAGAATTCTCTGGCGAATTTGAAGAAGAAACCCTCAGAAAGCTTCAGAGAATATGCTATTAAATGGTGAGAGCAGGCATCATGAGTGAAACCTCCCATGGATAAGGTAGAAATGGTCACTGTCTTCCTCCAGGCCCAGGAAGTAGATTACTTTCAGAATATGATGTCGGCCATGGGCAAGCCTTTTGCAGAGGCAATCAAAATTGGTGAAATGGTAGAAAACAGTTTGAAAACTGGCAGGAGTTTGAGTCAATCGGCCATTAGAGCAACCTCCCAAGCCATCCAAGGCGGGTCTGGAGGGATGGCCAAAGGTAAAAAGAAAGAAGAAACAGTTATGGAAGCATCAGGAGGAAAACGATATCGGGCTCCGAGACCTGTGTTCTCTGAAAGAACCCCTCAACACTGCTATCCTCATACTGATATGGCTTATGCTCCCCCACCTTATGCGGTCATGAAAGCTCAACCTTTCGGACAACCGCATTCCCAAGCCAACAGACATCAACCTCCATTCCAAAGAAACCAGCCTCCTCATAAGAGCCACTATAATCCCCGACCACCACAAAATAACTTCCGTCCTCGGGAACCACCCAGAAGACCAAACTTTACACTGATTGGTGAACTCTACTCCAGTCTGTTCCCGAAGCTTGTCCAGATGAATCTTCTGTAACCTATCCCCCAAAACAGGCAAAACCCAAACTCACCATCATATCAACGGGGCGTCCGATGTGCTTATCACTTAGGAGCTGAGGGGCATAGTACTGAAAACTGTTGGACGTTGAAGAAAGCCGTGGAAGATTTGATAGAACAAGGGAAGATATTGTTGAGGGACGAAGAAGCCCCAAATGTGACCAACAATCCATTGCCCGCTCATAACAACGGGTCGGTAATTAGAATGATTTGCGAAGATAAGGAATTTGTTCCAGCTTTGAAAGTTATAATCGCTATCGCCGACGCAGAAAGGAAGCCCAAGGTAGCCCTGAAGCAGGAAAGAGGGGAGAAGAAGAATAAAATTGTCAAAACTGAGCCTGAGAAGAAACCTAAAACAAAAGTAGAGACGACACCTCCCAAAAATGGAATTCTCTACGTTCTGCAGGGTCGCCAAGAAAAACCACTGGTTGTAAGTGCTCTGAAGAAGTTTGAAGTGAAAAAAGGAACACAACTGTATGTGACAAAAGGAGCTTATACGGTACGGGGGACAATTAAACCTCCTCGGCTGAATGAGCCAGTGGTTATTGGACCCGTACCGCAGAAGCCAATGATAGACCCTTCGGCGGTGCCATGGAACTATCAGCAAATAGTGGTTACATACAAGGGCAAATAAATCTCGGGAGAACTTCCATGAGAAACCTCTGTCGAGAAATATTCAAATATACAGGAGGTAAACAATGCCACACAAAAGCGCTTTCCGTCCAAGAAGCCGGTGAGTGCTGAGGAAGCAGAGGCCTTCTTCCAGAAAATGAAGATGCCTGATTATGAAGCAGTGGATCAATTGAGAAAATATCCTGAACAAGTGTTGTTGTTGTCATTGGTGATGAAATCCTCTGAACATCAGAAGATATTGATAAAAACTTTTAATGAGGCGTATGTGCCAATTGAAACTTCAGTCGAACAACTCGAAAGGATGGCAGAAAGATTCTTCGTCGTCAATCAACTCTCTTTCAGTAAAAATGACTTGCCTCCTGAGGGAGCAGCCCACAACAAAGCCTTGCATCTGACTGTCAAGTGTGAAGGTTACTATGTCAAGCGAGTCATGGTGGATGGAGGTTCGGGCGTTGACATCTGCCCACTCTCCACACTGTAAAGAATGGAAATCGGGACTGGAAGGATTCGTCCCAATAATGTGTCTGTGTGAGCCTTTGATGGCATTAAGAGGTTTACCATCGGTGAAATTGATATGATATTAACTATAGGCCCGATGGATTTCGAGGTAACCTTCCAGGTGTTGGACATGGATACATCTTACAATTTTCTTCTGGGAAGGCCCTAGATCTATGCTGCAAAAGCCGTACCCTCCACCTCCACCCTCCACCAAATGGTGAAATTCGAGTATGAAGATCAATAAATCGTGGTCCACGGAGAAGATGAGCAGTCCATTTATCATGACCCATCTATCCTATGCTTGGAGGCGAGGGAAGGAAGTGAGCATATTGTTTATCAAGCCTTAGAAATTGTGGTGGCAGATTAGTACGAGGAAGGAAATCCGTGCCCCAGCCTTTCCTGTCTAATGCTTCAATTATGGTGGCCAAAGAGATACTTAGACATGGTTTCAAGCCAGGAAAAGGATTGGGAAAAGCTTTGCAAGGAATATTCGAGCCGGTAACTCTACCCACAGTAGAAAAGTTCTTCGGGATAGTCTTCCAACCTACCCCAGATGATAAGAAGTGGGCAAAGGAAAGAAAGAAGGAAGGATGGGTTCTGCCACAACCATTACCACATCTCTATGATACTTTTGTCAACCTTAAATATGGCGAAGAAGAAGACGATGAGGTGTTCATGGCTGAGGAAATCGAAGATATATATGGAGCTATGAGACAAATGCTTTATGAAACCAACATGGTTCAGCCAAGGGATGGTACTAGCACCGCTGAGGTGATCTACATGGGACCAGATGCTAAACTCCAAAACTGGAAGGCTATGCCATTTCCGATTAGGCAGGAGTCCCTGTAGACTAGCCCTACCACTTTTTCTGCATCCCGAGTTATTTCAGTGTGTAACTCGGATGTTTCTTCTAGTTTCTTATATTTTAAATGCCTGAATGTAAACCCTGTTATCTTTCCAAATTCCAAGAAATGAAATCAATATTTCATCGTCCATTTTATTCTTTATGATTTCTGTTATTTTCCTTTTCATTTTTTCTTTCCAGTTATAATAATGCGACTTTAAATAACATGACATGCTTGCGGACTTCATGCCCAGATCCAAACATGCTGTCTAACTGTTAAATAATGAACCAAGAACCAGAATATGATGAAGAAGAGGCTTTTAGGGAAATAAATCAAGAACTGGAATAATTTGAGAACAAACCTAAGCCAAATCTAAATGACACTGAACCAGTTAATTTGGGAACAAATGAAGAAATAAGGGAAACCAAAATAAGCATTCACACAGATGAGAAAACTCGAGATGCAATAATCCAACTCATGTTTGAGTTTAAAGAAGTGTTTGCTTGGTCATATGATGACATACCAGGACTGAGCGTGAATCTAGTGGTGCATAAATTGCCAATTTATCCCGATTGTCCTCCAGTTCAGCAAAAGCAAAGAAATTTTAAGACTGATATTAGTGATAAGATCAAAAAAGAAATCACAAAATAGCTGAAGGCGGGGGAAATACGAGTGGTCCGATATACCACGTGGCCGGCTAACGTAGTCCCAGTACCAAAGAAAGATGGGAAAACTCGGGTGTGTGTGGACTACCGAGATTTGAATAGGGCAAGTCCCAAGGATAATTTCCCTTTGCCCAACATCCACATCCTTGTTGATAACTGCGCCAAGCATGAGATACAGTCCTTCGTGGATTGTTATGCAGGATATTACCAGGTGTTGATGGATGAAGATGATGCCGAGAAGACAGCCTTAACTACACCCTGGGGTACATACTGTTATCGGGTCATGCCATTTGGGCTTAAGAATGCCGGAGAAACTTATATGAGAGCCATGACCGCCATTTTCCATGACATAATGAATCAAGAGATAGAGATGTATGTGGAAGATGTAATTATCAAGTCCCGAACTCAGAGTGACCACGTTCGAGATTTGAGAAAGTTCTTTGAACGACTGCGCAAGTATGATCTGAAGCTGAATCCGGCTAAATGCGCTTTCGGGGTCCCATAAGGCAAGCTCCTGGGTTTCATAGTCAGCAGGAGAGGTATAGAATTAGATCCAACAAAGATAAAGGCTATACGAGATTTACCTCCTCCAAGAACTAAGAAGGACATAATGAGCTTACTCGGCAGGTTAAACTATATCAGTCGGTTCATTGCTCAACTGACTACCACATGTGAGCCCATATTTAAACTGTTGAAGAAAGACGCAACAATCAAATGGACATCTAAATGTCAACAGGACTTCGACAAAATCAAGGAATATCTGTCAAATCCTTTAGTGTTGGTCCCTCCGGAGCCAGGGAGACCCCTTTTCTTGTATCTGACAGTTTTAGATGATTCTTTCATTTGTGTCCTCAGGAAACATGATATAACCGGCAAGAAAGAGCAGGCGATTTACTATCTGAGCAAGAAGTTCACCAGTTACGAAGCTAAATACACTTTGTTGGAGAGAACGTGTTGTGCTTTGACGTGGGTCGCCCAAAAGTTGAGACATTATCTTCAAGCCTACTCTACCTACCTCATAACCAGGTTGGATCATTTGAAATACATATTCCAGAAACCGATGCCCACTGGGAGACTAGCAAAATGGAAAATCTTGCTCACTGAGTTTGACATAGTCTATGTCACTCGCATGGCAATGAAAGCCCAGGCATTAGCAGATCATGGCGGAAAACCCGGTTGATGAGAAATACCAACCATTGAGCACATACTTCCCAGATGAGGAAGTAATTCAGTAGAAGCCATCTTTGAGGACACCCGTACTTGGAAAATGTTCTTTGATGGAGCAGTAAATGCTAGAGGTGTAGGAATTGGGGCAATCTTGATCTCACCCACTGGCTAACACTATCCAGCTACAGCCAGACTCCGTTTCTTCTGTACAAACAATACAACTGAGTTTGAATCCTGCATCATGGGCATGAATATGGCAATCGACCAAGATGTTGAAGATCTATTAATCACGGGGGACTCTAATCTGATTATCCGGCAAGCCCAAGGAGAGTGGGAGACTCGAGATGTCAAGCTCATTCCCTATCGGCAACATGCGAAAGATCTCGGCAAGTGGTTCAAGTCGATAGAATTTAGGTACATTCCTCGGTGTCACAATGAACTAGCCGATGCACTCGCCACCCTGGCTTCGATGCTACCTTACCCAGGCAATGGCCATATTGATCCTCTGGAAATTCAAATCAAAGAAAAGCATGGTTATTGTAATGTGTTCGAGGTGGAACCTAGCACCCAGACTTGGTATCATGATATCAAGAAATTTCTGAAAACACAAGAATACCCCGAGCAAGCCACTGGAGAACAAAAGAGAACTATTAGATAGCATGCGAGCGGTTTCTTCTTAAGCGGTGATGTCTTGTATAAAAGGACTCCGGACCTCAACTTGCTAAGATGTGTTGATGCTGAGGAAGCTAGAAGAATTATGCATGAAGTGCACGCGGGAGCGTGCGGACCTCATATGAATGGTTATGTGTTGGCAAAGAAAATCCTGCGAGTGGGGTATTACTGGATAACCATGGAGAAAGACTGCTTCAGCTTTGTTCGAAAATGCCATCAATGCCCGGTGCAAGGCAATTTGATTCATGCACCTCCAACAGAGCTTCATCGATGTCAGCACCTTGGCCATTTGTTTCCTAGGGTATGGATGTCATTAGGCCAATCGAGCCGAAAGCTTCGAACGGACACAGATTCATATTTGTTGCAATTGATTACTTCACGAAATGGGTTGAGGCCATCACACTCAAGTCAGTTACTAAGAAAGCTGTGGTGGACTTCATGCATTCCAACCTCATTTGCCGCTTTGGCATTCCTGCAACTATCATTACCGACAATGCTACAAACCTGAATAGTCGTCTGATAGGAGAGGTATGCGAACAATTCAAGATAACGCATAGAAACTCTACTCCTTATCGGCCGAAAGCCAATGGTGCCGTTGAAGCAGCAAATAAGAACATCAAGAAGATTTTGAGAAAGATGATTCAAAGCTCCAAGAAATGGCATGAAAAGTTGCCTTTTGCATTACTCGGATATCGTACCACAGTGCGTACATCGATCGGAGCAACCCCATACTTATTGGTCTATGGAACTGAAGCTGTCATACCGGCAGAGGTAGAAATCCCTTCGCTCCACATAATTGTTGAAGCGAAAATTGAGGACAGTGAGTGGGTTAAGTCCCGGCTGGAGCAGTTGTCATTAATTGATAAAAAATGGATGGCTACAGTTTGTCACGGGCAGTTGTACCAACAAAGAATGGCCCGCGCCTATAACAAGAAAGTGCGTCCCGGGAATTTTGAAGTGGGAAAACTCGTGCTGAGACGCATTCTCCCTCATCGCCAGGAAGCAAAAGGAAAATTTGCCCCTAATTGGAAGGGTCCATACATAACCCGGAAGATATGCCAAGAGGAGCGCTGTATCTGGGAGACATCGAAGGAAATGATCCTGAAACAGCAGTCAATGCAGATGCAGTGAAAATGTACTATGTCTAGGCCTCCTGGGGTGATGACTTTTGTGTAATTGAGATGACGAAGGCTTTCCTTCCTGCTACCCCAAGCACTATCAGTCCTTCGTAAACCCCTTGAGCTGGTTATGCTTCTTTGATCACCCTCTTTGGAACCCGGAAGTACAAAAAGAAAAAGAAAAGAAAAAAAAATTATCTGCCTGAACTACGTTTGACTTGATTCCGAAAGGATACGTAGGCAGCCTCTCGCTGAGGTTCAGTCACACCAAAACAAAAATCCCAACTTCCCCAAAAAATTGAAACTGGGGTAGATGATATAATGGTTCGGCCATGAGCCCGCCAATACGGTTCCAAAGTTGTAGTTCTGCCCAAAATCCTTTTTACCCAAAGACTTTGTCCAAGTCCTTTCAATCAGTTGGCAAAGGCGGGGAAGTGAAAAACGTTATTATTGGAATCTGATGCAATTCTAATTGAGAGAAATAAAATAAAAGTCTTATCGGTGAAAACCTTCGGGTACCATAAGGCGACGGTAAGTTGAGAAATTGAAAATGAGAGAGTCCGCTTAGTGAAAACTCGTAAAGAGCACTATCGGGCGACGATGAGAGGAGAAATGAGAGAGGTCGATTAGCGAAAACCCGCAAAGGGCACTGTTGGCCGAAAAGAAGACATCTCACCACTAAAAGAGTCCTAGAAAGGTTCTCTGGCTTTGAAATACGGATCAATGGGTTCACGAGAAGCTGGAAAGTTGGTATGGGTCGGGCATCCAGTCCAAGAAGCATGTCATGTTCATTTGAAGCCAGCATGTACCCTCAGATAAGTCCTTCTTTTCCCCCGAAAGGGATGCTTCTCTTTAAAATCATATGCTTGCATGTTGTATACTTCTTCCTTGAATCCCTTTCGGTTTAACTCTGATTCCGGAATTATTACAAAGAAACGTGGCAGGACTGGTTTCATAGGGCTTCGCCTGTCAAAATCCAAAGAAAATACCCAGCCTCAGCGGGTGCGTCAGGCCAATCCCGACTGGTTACGGTGGTTGATGCTTTCAAAGAAAAGACATTGGAAAGGAAAAGAAGTCAAAGAAAAAAGTCCTAAGAGCAGAATAAAGTGAAAAGGCCAGAGTCCACACGGGCGAGTCATCATGAAATCCTAAAAGTTGAATCCTGTCGGTTTGAAAAGAGATTCACCCTCAAAGCCATGCAAGCAGTAAAGTTCTCAACGAAAATGCGGCCGGAATCAAGCAATTGGGATGATCAAGGCCACAAAACCAACCACCATTTCGAACTAATAATTGTTCTTTGTTGATGGTTAAAACAGGTGTGCGCAAGCGCTGAAACAGCTTTGCAACAAGGAATCGACCGAAAAGGAAGTTTCTCCCCAAATTCTTTCATGCGTTTTGCTAAATAAAAAGAAAAAAAATAAGAAGAAGAAAAAAAAGAAGAAAAAGAAAGAAAAAAGAAGAAAAGAAGTGAAAATGAAAACCCTAAAAGAAAAAAAAATCATGGTAGCATAGGACCCCGTTCCTTAAAAATATCGGCATAACCCGAGGATCTCCCTGGCATAACCCAAGGGGCTTTTTTCTTTTCAAATCTCGGCATAACTCGAGGATCTCCCTTGCATAACCCAAGGAGATTTTTTCTTTCCAAATCCTGGCATAACCCAAGGGGCTTTTTTCTTTCCAAATCCCGGCATAACCCGAGGATCTCCCTGGCATAACCCAAGGGGCTTTTTTCTTTCCAAATCCCGGCATAACCCGAGGATCTCCCTGGCATAACCCAAGGAGCTTTTTTCTTTCCAAATCCCGGTATAACCTGAGGATCTCTCTGGCATAACCCAAGGGGCTTTTTTTTCTTTCCAAATCCCGGCATAACCCGAGGATCTCCCTGGCATAACCCAAGGAGCTTTTTTCTTTCCAAATCCCGGAATAACCCGCGAATCCCCCTAGCAAAACCCAAGGGGCTTTTTTCTTTCTAAATCCCGGCATAATCCAAGGATCTCCCTGGCATAACCCAAGGAGCTTTTTTATTTCCAAATCCCGGCGTAACCCACGGATCCCCCTGGCATAACCCAATGTGCTTTTTCTTTTCAAATCCCGGCATAACCCGATGATCTCCCTAGCATAACCCAAGGAGCATTTTCTTTCCAAATCCCGGCATAACTCGAGGATCTCCCTGGCATAACCCATGGAGCTTTGTTCTTTCCAAATTGCGGCATAACCCAAGGGGCTTTTTTCTTTCCAAATCCTGGCATAACCCGAGGATCTCCTTGGCATAACCCAAGTAGCTTTTTCTTTCCAAATCCCGGCATAACCCGAGGATCTCCCTGGCATAAACCAAGGGGCTTTTTCTTTCCAAATTCCGGCATAACCCGAGGATCCCCCTCGCTTAATCCAAGGGGCTTTTTTCTTTCAAAATCCCAGCATAACCCGAGGACCTCCCTGGCATAACCCAAGGAGCTTTTTTCTTTCCAAATCCCGGCATAACCCGAGGATCTCCCTGGCATAACTACCCAAGGAGCTTTTTTTTTTCCCAAGGAGCTTTTTTCTTTCCAAATCCCGGCATAATCCGAGGATCTCCCTGGCATAACCCAAGGAGCTTTTTTTTTCCAAATCCCGGCAGAACCTGAGGATCTCCCTGGCATAACCCAAGGAGCTTTTTTCTTTCCGTCCCGGCATAACCCGAGGACCCCTTTTTCTTTTTTTGCATAACCCGATCATTTCCAGCATAACCTGGATTCATTCACAAGGATGCACAATCCTGATTTGATAGCTTAGATATGTGTCACAAATAACTCACGAAATTTTCCTAGTGAAAACTGGGGTAAAAAATTTTGTTCGTTTGTTTGTTTTGGTATCTTAAGCAGGTTGACCTCAAGACATAGGGTGCAACATGACTGATGAAATGAGTCTCAATACAGAATAAGAAAAGAAGAAAGAACAAAAGAAATGAACTCAATGTGAAGCAAATAAGGGTGCAGATTGCTCAAAATCTTATTGAAGTCACAAGCTCCGCTGATCCCGTTTTGACCCAATGCTGCAGAAAGAAATAAACACCTACAACTTACGAGCATCAAGATTCAGATCAGGGTCCACAGCAAAATCAGCTAAGACTCAAGATCATGTTTCAAGAGAATTATAGATTTGAATCTTGTAACTCATAGTTGATAAGCATAGCTAGCTTAGCTTTGATTTTCCTTTTGGTGTAATAAGGAGGTCAGCAAACAGTAGCAGCAGCACCAGCAGTGAAATCACAGCTCCTAGTAGTCCCAGCTACCAAACCTTCCAAAATACACTGACATGATTCCTTTATAGCCAAGGATATGTTGGCAACCTTTGAAGCAGGGTTCGGTTAGACGGTTTTCAAAAATGCTTCTCCTGGAGTGCCAAGCTGGCAAAAATCCATCATGTTGCTCATTTATCTTTGTCCGAAAACCCTTCGTGTCTTCGAGCAAAGAGGGGCAGCTGTGAGCACGTAATTTTTTCCACGCTTAAATTACTCTTATATAATTCATTAGAATTAGATTTTTTCTTTTAGTAACTGAATTTTTAGGAATTAATTGAATGTTTTTGTGTTTTGTTTGCAGTTTGTGTGCATTTTTAGGTGTCATGAAAAATGAAAAATTACAAAAATAGCACACTTGCATTTAGGACCTAATTCTATATTCTATATTGATTAAACATCATTTAAAATAGGAGAAAATAATTAAAAATCGTCCTTTATATTGTTTACTTTCAATTTTTGATTTTTCCTTAAGTTCCCTTTTAAAATAGGATTTGTTTAAATTTTTAGGAATTAATTAGTTTAATTTTAGAGTTAAATCAGGTCTTGGATATTTTTGATTTTGTGCTTAATAAAATTAAAAAAATAATAAATCAATAAAAGGAAAAGAAGAAAACAAATAAAAAAAATTGAAATAAAAAGCAAAGGGCTGGCCAATTTTGGGCCATTTTCGTGCGAAACCCCAGCCTCAATGCCCAAAACCTCTCAACCCATCAGTCCAGCCCAAACCCTAAACCCGGCCTGCCCCCTTTAAATTCTAAACGATGCCGTTTTGGCGTCAAGAAATCTAGACCATCCATTCCCTCAATCTAGCGGCCCAGGTTTATGAACCAGTTTAAATGAAAGTGTAATAAATCTTTTACNCTTCCTCGCCGGCTCCGCCCCAATTTCGCCGTCAGAAATCGCCAACGGCGGCGGTAAAGCTCCAAACTCACCCAAATTTACACCATCGACTCCTCTTCCCCTCATCTTTCCAACCCCCAAAAGGTTTTCCTTCGAATCTCAACCAAACACCTCAAATATTCCAAACACTAGGCGCCGCCACCACCGTGCACGGCGCCGCCGCCACCCAAACCCTACTAAATTCACACCCTATACTCCCCTCACCCTCCTTTACCTAAACTCCCAAACCATTTCCCCCAAATCCAAATAAAACCCTTTTAATTTTAGATCTAGGGTTTCAAGTTTCGGTAATATTTTGGAATGTCAAGAACTCGGATGATTTTTTTAATTAATGTTATGTTTTAATAAAAAAAACATATAACATTAATTAATAAATCAATTTCAAAAAATCAATCAAACGAAGACTAAATAAAAACAGTGAGTTTCTATTTTATTTTTAATTTTAATTTATTGTTTGATGATTCAGGCTTCTTTTTCGCATTATGTTGATTAATTTTTGTTTGATTCCTGTTTTGATTTTCTAGTCCTGTTTAATTTTTATTTAGTTTAGTCTTATTCTTGTTCCAATTCCTATTTTATCCAGGATTTTAAATCATAGTTAGTGACTTTGCTTAGTGTTATTCATGATTGTTATTCGTTCTGTTTCTCTTTCTCGTTGGTTGATGATTCTGTGTTAGTTTGTTTGTTTTAATCGTTTAGTTTAGGCCAGTGTTTGATTGTTAATATTGTTTAATTGATGATTTGGTAGAGGTAGTTTTCAGTTTTGTTTAGTATTTGATAATTCAATTCTAGAGTTTTTGAACTTGTTGTGGTTATAGCTGAATAATTTAGACTTTTAGTTAACTATGGTTAGTAAAAGGGTTTGGGATTTGGCTTAGTACTAGTTTAATAAAATTCAGACTAAATAAAGGGTAGTATAGGTATTCCTAAATAGAGAACAATGCTCTAGTTAGAACTAGAACCCCTAGATTATTCTAGATGGGGTTCCAATTTAAATTTCAGGAACTTAATGCAGTAACTTGGGCAACAAGCCAAAAGTTTAGGGAATAATGTATAAAAACTTAAAATAAAAAGAGGGGAAAAATGAGTGATGAAATCTAGAAGCTTCCCCTTGATTTTCTGCCTATAAAAGGTAGTCCCCTTGCCTTCTTTTACAAGTTTTAACACTTGAACAAATTCTCAAAAAGTTCCAGCTTCCAAAATTCCCCCCAAAACAATTTCTGCAACTTTGAGCATTAAAATTTGAATTTCAAAATTAAAAAAAATTGTTAGTATTAACATCTAAAAGTTTTCCTATTAGATTAGATCATTTAGATCCCCAAAACCAAAAAAAGAACTCCAAAAACACTATTTCATTAAAATTTTAGGTTAACTTCAAAGTTTAACTGATTTGGCATCATTTAGCCTAGGATTTGATTGTTGAAACTTTTTAGAGGTTTCTGGTTTAATTTCAAGAGTGATTGAGTTTAAACTGAAGTTGTTTGGGCTGTCTTATTGATAGATGTTCGTCTATCCTTATTCCTTGGTTATATCAATACAGTTTTTGGCTTTCAATTGATCGATGTGGTGTTACTACTGGTTTATCACTGCTAGTTGTTGATTTCCTACCGCTGACCTCCTTCTTCTCATTTGTTTCATTGCAATCCCAGGTATTCTTCAACTTCGAATATGTGAGGGAAAAAATCCACAGTGGTATTCGAATTGCTGAATAAATGACCAATTCCTCATGTTGATTTCAAGTTTAGCATATTTCTATACCTGTTAGTTCACATGTTAGATTGTATATTAATAGCATTTTATATTAATTGCATATAATAGGACAGTTCAACCAGATTGTATGATTGGACTGTGTAGCTAATCTTAATTGTAGACTATATTAGTTCATATGCTAGCATATGTATATCTCCGGATGACTGTATAATGTGTACTATTGTAGATCGCTTTGGACTGTTCGAGCTTTCCTTTTTTAAAAAAAAAAATTAGATAATAGATATATTATGAGCATGCACACTCATAACTCATATAGATAAACCTATTATTTATGCTGTTAGGTTTCAGCATGTCGAATCAAAGAAAAAATGAAAAAACAATTATATTTCAATAAAATAGGATCCTTGAATTTGATGTTAAGCAATTCAATTTTGTCTTTTAAAAGATTTTGCTCGTTCAGATCTGAAACAAAAATTTAGAATTAAATTGATAATTATACTGAATTTGAATGTTTCTTTCTATTTGTTATTCCAATCGATGGGTCTAAATTGTTTGAGGCTGTTTCAGTAATTTTCTTTGAGCTTATTCATAAGCCCAAGGCTGATAGCCCACACCACTTGTGTTGAGTCACAACATACTGATGCCAGGCCTCATCCCAGGCCTACTTGTTCTTCCCAATTGGGCTTGCCTCGAGGCCCAAAGGCTGGTATCAGTCACAAATGATTTTACCTTATGCTGCTGGGCCAAATTCAAAAATCCAATGTCAAGGACCTGAACTTGTATTGGGTTTGGAGGTTTAAATTCAAAACGTAGGGTTTGGGCCTTCCAAGCTAGGCAGCATATTTGAATTAAGAGGCTATCCTCTTGTTCAAGTGTGGGCCTGAGCTTAAGGCCCGAATTCTTCGAATACTTTCTAATAAATAGCCAATTAACAAGGTACTTTTAGAGACAACACTTGGTAGAAAATCGTAATTTGCTTTAGGTTGGCCTTTAAATAATAAAACGAGGAGCCACGCCAAACAAAATGCATAAATTACGGGGCCCTCTTTAAATACTTATATTAAAATACTTAGAATTCGAGACATGCCGTTTAGCAAATTTTCATGGCCTCCCGCAAAAATAATAACACGTTAGTTGCTTTAGGCGAGCTTTTTAATAATTTTACCTTCCTAAATATGGGTGTGAATTTCATGCAACCCAAATCCAAATCCCAAAACGTTGAATAAGAATGTGTCAAGGATCAGGGTGCATTTCATGTGACGTGATCCAAAAATACGTTTTTAAACGACGTTCACTTTCTTTAATTTTTTGAACTAAAAGCAGTAAATAATTCTAAAATTGTACTATAGGATGACATATTTGAAAAATTAGATTTGTAGCCATTTATAATAATTTAAGCGACCGTGCTAGTACCACGGGATTCGGGGGTGCCTAACACCTTCCCTCGGGTCAACAAAATTCCTTATTCAGAATTTTTGGTTCGCAGACTCCAATTGGGAAGTCGAAATTTTCCTCGATTTAGGATTCAAGTTAAACCGGTGACTTGGGACACCAAAAGCAAATCCTATCCCAAGTGGCGACTCTAAATAAATAAATAACCCCATTTCGGATAATGTCACTTTAAATGGAAAAACTCCCTTATACATTATCCTTCGGGGTAGGTGTGTAAAAAGGAGGTGTGACATGCACCATCCAGAGAGATTATCATACGCTGGAAAATCATTTATAGTCCACATGAGAGCTGCTCGCATTTTAAATGTCTCCTTAGCAAAGGCATCATATGTTTCTACCCCGACATCCCATAATTCATTTAACTTTTCTATTAATGGTTCTAGAAAGACGTCAATGTTATTGCCACGCCCTTTTGGTCTAGAAATAAGTAATGACAAAATAAAAAACTCTTCCTTCATGCACATCCAAGGTGGGAGATTATATGGCATTATAATCACTGGCCATGTACCATGAACAGTTCGTATTGTACCAAATGGATTAAATCCATCAGAAGCTAATCCTAGACGAATATTACGGGGATCTCTAGTGAATTATGGATATTTATTATCGAAACTTTTCCAAGCTTCAGAATCTGCAGTATGTTATAAAACTCCATCTTTGTTGCATTCTTCATGATGCCACCGCAAAAGCTTAGAAGTTTCTGAAGACATAAATAATCTTTGTAACCTTGGTTTTAAAGGAAAATACCTTAGGACTTTGGCCGTAATTTTTCTATCAATGTTTTTCCATCTAGAAGCCCTACAAATTAAGCATTTATTAACATCCTTACTGGCAAATTCATTCCTAAAAAGCATGCAATCATTGGGACAAGCATGAATTTTTTCGTACTTTAAGCCCAACACTTCAACTATCTTTTTAGTCTCATAGAAAGAAGGAGACAACTTTTCGCCCTCAGGCAGTGCATCTTTTAATAGTCCAAGCAAAGCATTAAAAGATTCATTTGTCCATTTGAACGACCGTTTCATATTGTAGAGATGCAGCAAAAATGACAATTTATTAAACTTCTTGCATCCAGGATATAGTTCTTTATTTGAATCCTTCAAGAGTTGTTCAAACTTATCCACCTCTGGATGAGATTGATTTATATATGGATTAGTATTATTTTCTTCTAATTTTGGCTCCATCTCATCCCTTTCACTAATATCACTATCCATAGACTGGGTAAAGCCTCCAGAAGCATCATGTATCATTCCTCTCATATCATCACCCCTTATATTTAATTTTCTGTAATTATTTACATGAATACTATTTGATTCATTCAGAGACTCCCCATGAAAAAATAAAGTATCATGAGATGGCATAACACCATTAACCACAAGATGATCATATGCAGTTGCCCGATTTACTTGATAGTATAGCACACATTGTGAACAAGGACATGAAATTGTTTCTCTTTCATGAAAGGCATAGTTTAGAAAATTCTCTACTCCATCCAAATATTCTTTACTGACTCTATCATAATACATCCATTTCTTACTTCTAGGCTTGTCCATGACTGTTCAAGGATTTTTTTCTTTTCTGCAATTACAATAATAGCTAAAAATAATTTAGTACAAAAGAGAAATAAACCTAAATGGTAGTTCTAGAAAAAAATGTAGTTATAGATGAGATATTAATATGATTATATAGCTCAAAGAAGTCATTTCAACAATAAAAATGCACTATATTTTAAAGACCGGGAACAAATTAAAAACAGTAAAAAATGCACATGAAACTATTAGTTTGTATTAGAACACCAGTTTCTAGTTTATTTTTGTACTCTTAATCTTCAGTTTCTATATCTACATTGTATAAAAGTTCCTTTGTTTTAAGATGATGTTTTTCTTACTGATGACAAAGCAAAGTAACTAGTTTAGTACTATTTTGAGGCTCCACAGTATCTGACTCTTAGGAGATAGATTAAAGTCTTTTTTCATTGATTATCAGTTATTACTCTACTTCACACCAGACAAGTGAAAAAAGGAACAAGAAAAGACACAATGTGCAATTTAATTGACTAGAAAGAAGACTTTATAAGTAAAAAGGAAAAAAATCCAATGCTACAAACAAAATATAAAAAAAAAGAATAACATGGGCTATCGGAAGTTCAAAACGAGAATAAACAGAATAACTGAACAATCAATTTTAATAAATCAAAAACCTAAACCATATAGACAAATCAAATATCAAGATCACATGTATCTATGAAAAGAAATCAACTTGCACCTGATGGCGTGGCTCAGGAATATGCAGAAAATTCAGTTAGGCACGTATATGCAGCATTTATCCCTACTGCTACCTTATTAAGAGCTGAAGCTGCTGTGAAAGGGGCTGATGCTAAGTGTGCTAGAGCTCCTGGTGGTGGACAAGATAGAAAGGATGCTAGGCAGCAGAGTAATATGGATAACTGGACAATGATTTCCAGCACAAAAAAAAAAAACAATCCAAACACTAAGAAAGTGCAACAAAATGAAAAAGCAGGTACAGTACATGAAACTAATGAGCAGTCTCTCAAATCTTCCCCCAGGTTTGGTGCACAAACAACTGTTACTGCTGATATTGGTGTACAAACTATTACTGCTGATAGCGTTGCACAAAAAGCTGCTACTGATGATGTTGGCACACAAACAGCTCGATTGGAATTTTCACCTACATGAGCTGGGCAACTTAAAACAGTATCCAGGGGCGGATGTACGTATCAAATTTAGGTGCTTAAGCAACCATTAAACTGGACAAAGAGTACATATAATTATATTGATTTTTTAAGGAAATGGATATGAAAAGTTGACAACCACCCATGAAATAAAAACTTTGATGGGTGCTTTGGTCAAGAAATAGGGCTGAAATGTTATGAAAGTCAACAGCAGGAGTTTGATTCTATAAAAAGAACTTTTTAATAGGCATTTTTGGCTCTTTCCAGTAGCCACTATTCTAATGCTGCTAAGACTTTATTTCCTTTGATGAATTTTTGTTTACCTTTTCTTACAACTTCTTTTACTTTATCTAAATCACTATAGCAAAGAAAGAAAAAATACTTAAAAAGGAATCCGAAGTTCGATCCTTTTTGAAGACCAACGGTTCCTCTACAGTCTAGACCAACAATTGTGTTATTCATCATAGTTCCATGATGTCCATATTAATACTAATGAATGAGTTTTCTCAGTAGTTTATTATCACTATGTTCAAAACTAAGGTTGATGGGATAACAAAGAACAAAACTAAGGGTGGCTGGAATGAAGCGGTGCGATCTTCAAGTAGGCAAGGTAACACTTCAACAACAACAACAACCCAGTGTATTCCATTAAGTGGGGTCTGGAGAGGGTAATATGTACGCAAATCTTACCCCTACCCCGAGGGGTAGAGAGGCTGTTTCCAGGAGACCCTCGGCTCAAGAATAAAGTTAAAAAAGGAACAAATTGACGAAATTATTGAAGAACGGATACAGATCTACGACTGTACTTAGGGATACAAAGTGAGAGACACAGGTCTACCTAGGAGATAATATAGGATAGATTGACGATTTAAAAAAAGAATTAAACCAATAAGATTGAGACTCGGCAATGACCTTTTATGTAAAATTCGTAACTGAAGGAATTAAAGGACAAAATCACACAAGTCAAAATGGAAATTCAAAGTCTTTGTGCTAGAATACTGTTGCAAATTGCATTATCCTAGAAAATTTCTCACAACTTAAATTAGAGATTGAAACAGACTCAAGGTGCTGGAACATTGCAAATCTTTCCGTGATAATGAAGCAGAACAAATACTTAGCTCCTTAGACTCCATGTAATATTGAAAAGGGATTTATTTTCACTTATAAATACTGCAGCACCTCCCTTGGTGCTACCTTTATAATATAATTACGTCATTCTTACAAAAAAGATAATGAAGCAGTAGATACACTCCTCACTCCACCTACAAAAGCAAATCTCATCCTACAAAACAATGATGGAAGACCCCTCACCCGCCATAGAAAAATCTCATATAGCCAGGTGACAAAAACAAACTCTCCACCGAGTCTCTCTCAAAGCTGAAACAGGCAAGGTAACACTTCGTTGGTAGAAAATACGCAGCAGCAGTCAACTTTCCCAGTTGTGCGACAAATTGTCTCAAAAGCTATCATAACTCAAAATGCTTTTGATGCACTTACACATGAGGAAGATGTTGGAGTTAACTTACCAGCCTTAAGAGATGATAATGTGCAGCAGAAAATTTTGCCTCGTCCTAGCAGTGAGGGGCAGTCTAGAGAGCAGAGGGTATCAGCTGTGCAGGACAACAAAGCAAGGCTGTGTGATCGAACTAATGATGCAATTGAAGTAGTTGAAAAGGCTGAAGCTACTGATGCATTGAATGGAAGTGCAAAGAGGGATAATCAAAAACGACTTCGCATATGCATAATCATTAAGAAGAACCTAAGACGACCGCTCGCAAACTATAACTAAAATTTATTATAATGCAATTTTGCTCAATGACTCAACACCAATTAAACACTAAGCCGCATTATACAAAACGAATTCATGAAAACTATTGACACATCAGAATGATCAATCTGTGGAAAACCTAACTACCCAATACTATTTTTTTTAATAAATCTTTAATTGCCACATGAATTATATGGAACGAAGTTTCAGATTTTATACCATTAAATTTCACTATTGACACATGAGAATGATAAAAAAAAAAGTGTTCAACCTGAAGTTTAATTTGATATTTTAATTTTTGAGAAGTTAATATGTATAAAATAATTGGGAGGAAGAAGTAGCACCATAGAATCTAGAGATATAGCACAAACATAAATATCTCAATAAGCAAAAAGTGCAAACTAAATTAAAGTTATAATTATCAATAGAAAAAGTTTCATCCTTCACTTCAAGAACATGAATCAATCTGACAATATCCTAAAAGATAGAGATAGAGATAGAGGTGTATAAAGAAAAATTAAGAGAAAGATATAAAAGTACAGAAAAATAGATAGAAATCATACCTTTCAATTGGCAAAAATGTTGGTTGCTAGAGGCGGAGGTTTTCTTACACCATAAAAATTGTAAAAGCTTTTTTAAGAATAAGACCTAATTCTTAGGCGTATGTTTTCCTTGTTTTGGGCAATTCAGAGAAGGGATATAATATTTAGGCGGGAGAGGAATTAGAGGGAAAAAATTGGAGGGAAAAGAAAAAGTAAAAATAAAAGTTTAGCAGATTAATTCTCTTGAATCACCGCAAAAAATATACTTATTGCTGATAAATATTTATTAGCTGCTAATGTTTTGCCTTCACTAAATAATTTAGCAGCAATTAAGTTATTGCCATTACATAATTGCTGCTAAATATTTTTTTTTTGTAGTGGAAGTAGCCAGTGAGGCATACATCATGCTTGAAAAAGAGTTAAATATTGTAAAAATCAGTCTTTGCAGTGAACTCGAGAGGAATCAGCAACTCCAAGCTAAGTTGAAGAAGGTAAGAAATGATCTTGAAAAATTCCTGAAGTGGACATGATCCTCAGATGCTGTCACTGCCATGTATCTCAACAATAGTGGGAAAAAGAAGGGCATCGGGCTCCAAAGGGAGAAAACTCCCTACATGTAACGATCTAATCGGTCGTTTTTAGAAATCATGCCCCGATCCCCCATTAACTACTTTTCCTAAGTTCATTTCTGCTATCGCGGCTTGCCGAGACGTTCAGTATTAGGATTCGGAGTGTTTTGGGACACTTAGTCCCTAAATGAGAGTTTAAGAGTTGAAAAATGGTCAGTATTCGGAACAATGTGAAGACGACCTCGAAATGGAAATCTGATGGTTCTGTTAGCTCCGTTAGGTGATTTCGGGGCTGTGAGCGTGTTCGGAATGTATTTTGGAAGTCTGTAGCTCTTTTAGGCTTGAAACGCCGAAGTTTGAATTTTTGAAGTTTCCGGTCCGATAGTGAGTTTTTGATCCGAGGGTCGGATTTGAATTCCGAAAGTTTCTGTAGCTCCATCATGTCATTTGGGATGTGCGCGCAAAATTTCAGATCATTCGGACAAGGTTTGGATAGGTTTTTGATCGAAAGTGTGTTTGGTTAGAATTTGAAGTTCATAGGCTTGAATCTTTGATTAATTCGTCTTTCCAGCGTTGTTTTGGGTGATTTAAGGATTGGTACAAGTTTGAATAAGGTATTAGGTGGTATTGGTGCTTTTAGTTGAGGTCCCGAGGGTCTCGGGATGAATTCGGATGGCTAAACGGAGAATTTTTGGACTTAGGAAGATTTTTGGCTTGCTGCTTCTGATATTTTCGCTTCTGCGGTCTTGGAGCCGCAGAAGCGGCCAGGAAGCCGCATAAGCGAAAGTGGGCATTTAGGCCAGGAACCCCAGAAGCGAGGATTTTTTTCGCCGAAGCGAGATCGTTTTTGCGGTGGAAAGACCGCATAAGCGGTTTTGTCGGGCTCTAAGGGAAACCGCAAAAGCGGTTGTTTGTCCGTATGGGTGGGACCGCAGAAGCGAAAAACTGCCTGGGCAGAATGTTTAAGTTTTGGAAATGGGACTTTATTCCCATTTCTCATTTTTATCAATTTGGAGCTCGATTTGGGCGATTTTTGGATAGATTTTTCTTGGAGAACAACGGGGTAAGTGTTCTTAACTCAATTTTGATTTTATAACTCAAATCTTCTACAAGTGTTGGTGATTAATCTGAGGATTTTGTTGAAAAAGGGTAAAAACCCCTCTTGGATAGAATCATTAATTTGAAGGTCGAAATGATATGGGAATTTTGTAATTTTGACATTGTTAGACTCGTGAGAGTGCGAGGTTTCTGAAAGTGTAAAATTTTTTTGGTTCCGAGACGTTGGCCTGAAGGGCATTTTGGTTATTTTATCTAATTTCGCGCTTTAGCTTTGAATTTAATTGTAGAATTAGTTTCTTGAGATATTATTTACAATGTGTGATTTAATTGAATAGATTTGGACCATTTGGAGTCGAGTTCTCGTGGCAAGAACGTGGTTGCTAGTTGATCTTAGCCGGATTTGAGGTAAGTATCTTGTCTAACCTTGTGTGGGGGACTTCCCCTTAGGATTTGAGTCTTCTCTGTTGATTGTAGTCCGTGTACGCGGGGTGAAGAGTGCGTGCTCGGATTTATTTGTGTTAAATTGCCCCTTTTAGGCTCTTAGACTTGTGAAATTCACCGAGTAAGAAGATAATATTGATACAATTGAGTTACCTGTTATTAGTTTTACTTCTACATGACTTACTTGGAATTTATTTGCCCTTTTGGTTTATTCTTGTTGCCTACTTGGCCTTTACTTGTTTAACTGAAGACAATTACCCTTATCTAGCCATGTTATC
Organism: Nicotiana glauca; assembly: GCA_026770625.1. Classification (NCBI taxonomy): domain Eukaryota; kingdom Viridiplantae; phylum Streptophyta; class Magnoliopsida; order Solanales; family Solanaceae; genus Nicotiana; species Nicotiana glauca. Next base: position 3,347 of record MU779762.1, on the reverse strand, counting down.
CTTCCTAATTGCTTGTCTTAAAATTTGAAATTATTATTCCTATCTCTCATGTAATTAATTTGGGCCTAATTTAAAAGAAGTTAGATATCCTATGTTTAGTTGATATTTTCCTTATTTGACACTTACGTGACTGATGTTAACTCCTTCGTTGTTGAATTACGTATTATGGAATCGTTACTGCGTAGTATTTTCTTCCTTGTTGAGTTGTTCTTATTGCGCTTAGCATTTCCCTGTTACGATTATTCCTTGGTAGTTAGTTATACAGTCTTCTGGTGAACGGAAATTCTTGTGTTGATTTCTCTTCCTTGTTCCTGTATATATCTATTGTCATTTATTGTGTTGTACTTGATATTGTGATGCACGAGGTTACTGTCGTGCGGTTGTTGATATTGTGATGCACGAGGTTTCTGCCGTACGGTTGTTGATATTGTGATACACGAGGTTTCTGCCGTGCGGTTGTTGATATTGTGATGCACGAGGTTTCTGCCGTGCGGTTGTGATATTGTGATGCACGAGGTTTCAGCCATGCGGTTGTTGATATTGTGATGCACGAGGTCTCTGCCGTGCGATTGTTGATATTGTGATGCACGAGGTCTTTGCCGTGCTATTGTTGTTATTGATATTTTGCACATGCGGCGTAATACGGTGGGATATGTTATATGCTTATATGTGAGTTGCGCATGTGGCAGAATAAGGTGGGACATTGTTATGCACGTGTGGCGAAATAAGGCGGTGCTTATTACATTATTATTGCACACGTGGCGAAATAAGGTGGGCTATGTCAGGGGTTGATTGTATAGAGTTGTGACGGCCTGTTGAGGCATTCCTATTGTTTTCTATTGTGATTGTGGATTATTTATCTGTATGAACGTTATCGGTTGGGAGTTGTGAGGGAACATCGTACGTGCGGTCCGTCCTCCTTTTTCATGTTTGTTGGTTGATAGAATTTCGTGTTAGAAACACTTGCACAAGCATACACGTAGC
>MU779758.1:30476-42447 GCA_026770625.1 Nicotiana glauca | reverse complement strand
TGAATGTTTATCACGCGTCACTTACTTTATACTCGATGGTTTATTGAAAAATAATTTTCAAAATAAAATATTTTATACAAAAGATCATTTTCATACAATAGTATTTGGAATCCCACATCGAGTCATCGAATATTCTACTTTACCAAATAGCAGGACGAAATGTAGTTTTTTTTTCTTTTTCTTTTTACGGTATAAAATAGAAACAACGTATGTGGCTCGGAGAAAGTTTAAAAATTATTGGTATAAGTTCGAATTTTTAATTCTTTTAACTCTTTATAAAGTCTTTTCTTCTATTTAAATTATACGTAGTTCATGTAATAGAAATTTTCATTCATAAAATTATGCATTTACAAAAATGCATTTTAGTAACTTTATTATTTTTAATGGTGCTATTTTTTAAAGCAAATTAAAGGCAAATTTTAACTGGTCTATATATCACTATTCTATGAAATTAAATATTCACTTAATTTCTTTGAAGTACGAATATGGACATTGACCGATTAAGAACTCAATATATTGGATGTAATTAATTGTTTTGTTGAAAAAATTATATTTAAGTCTAGCTTTCTAAAAAAGAAAGAATTTTTATAAATAAAAAAAAAATGCGGGTACGGGGCGGGGGAACACGGGTGGAGTGCGGGGCGGGAAGACGGGTGAATGCGGGTATAAATTCTATGCGGGGCGGGGCGGGTTTAAATTTCGCGGGTTCAAACATAACCCGCCCCCACCGCCTGCCATTCCTACTCAAATCTCTCTCCCTTTTCCATCAAGTCAGTCGTCATAAAAGTCATTTTTAGTGGCGATGGTGAACTTTCTGAAGCGAAGAGAATAGATCTGAAGTGAAGAGCGAGTAGGCGAACAAATGTGGCCATGGCTACGAATTGAGCTTTTGAAAATCTGAAGCAGAGTCGCCGGAGAAGATTTGAGGGCCGGGATTTTGTTCGTCTCCATTTTTAGTTTTAATACAATGTATACAGTATTTTGCTTAACCGAAAAATGTCATTACCGAGTTTCTCTTCTTTTTTATTGAATCGCATACAATGATACAAATACATTGTATTTTATACAAATACACTTAAATACATTATATTTTTATGTAAATACATTATATTTTCGCATGTATTTACGTATTCCGAAAGTCCATATTTTTTTAATACAACTGAATAGCATTGTTTTTGTGATCGTTTGTTGTTTGAATATAGTCGAATTGAATACAGTGAACTGAATACAATGTATAGTAGTGAATAATGAACATCGCTGAATTGAATATTGTATACAGTCAAATTGAATAAAACAGTATACGATCATTTTCTTATTTTTTGTTATTTGAATACAACTGAATTCAATCTTGTGAAATTGAATAGAATTTAATATTGTACTTTCCGTTATCAAACGCTCGTAATCACTATTTTTCAGGTTGATTACCTCACTGTATTTATAAATACATTTGCTCAAATACATTGAATACATAATTAAACAACTTTAATCCCTATTTTTTGTCGGATTACCTCAGTGTATCTATAAATATAGTCGCGTGAATACATGGAATACAACACAATAGCAACAAAATTTTGTAGAATTGATTTTGTTGAGTTAAATTAGGAGTGATACACGCTAGTTGATCCTCTTACCGTTATTAAACAACCGGACTCCCTACTTATCAGGTGAATTCCACGACTATATTCATGAATACAGTAGCGCGAATACAGTCTGGTAGCAATAAAATATTAGCTATAAGAAGTAAATGTGTATATAATAATTATAGAAAGTTAATAGCTACTAAACTATAGTGGTTTCTAAAAATCCCCCAATATTAAAAGTTTGAGCAAGAGGGTCGGTCGTAGGCCAAAATCTAAAAGTTTTAGAAAGGAGCCATTTACAAGAATGACCCCCCCTCCCCTCTCCCCCAACAAAAAGAAAGGGGGTGACTTTGAATTTTTGGCCACGCTTAAATATATACTCATTTTTTTAACAAAACGATCTCCACTTCTGACTCATCGGCATGTGTGCTCAATTGTTTACAAATCGTGATGGATGAGCAAGACTTGGTACTATTCGTTCTACCTATCATGTTAATTTTTTCACAAGTTGTGATGTATTGACAGAAGTTGCCTGTATTATTTAATTGCTCACAACCTTTTTTCCTCCACTTTATAAAGAGTTATTTTTATAATCCACAAAATATTATTTTGCCCGTGTAGTTTTTAAAAAAAAAAAAAGTTAGTTAATACAACTGAAAAATCCTGCCCAACCAACACATTACAATCTTCAATCTTTGTAATTTATTGAAATATTCCTAACTCCTGTCTCATAGGCACAACTAACTTATGCAAATATTACAAATAATATAACTTATGCCTGATGGGCAATAGAAGTTTAGCCCAACAGTTTTTTTTTAAGATTATGTTTGGATCATTATTCTTCGTTGTCTTATAATGTATTGAATTGTACTGTAGCATATTACATCGTATCATTTTATGAATATAATATTTGGATAGATTTTATTATTAATAATATTTTGTTGTTTGGTTTGACTATATCGTACTGTACTGATAAGTTTATTAAAATACCCTCAATTGTTTAAATATTAAATTTATCAAAAATATGTATAAAAATAATTTAAAAAAATAAAACTGAAGAAGGCAAAACACCTTAAGAAAGCATAACGAAGGAGCGAGACAGAAGAAGGCAAAATAAAGGAGCACAGCTAATTAGAATTGAGTTAAAATTAAATGAAGAGAAAAAATAAAACAGAAGGCGGCGCCAGGAAAAAAACAAAGTATGTTATAGGTTGGAGATTTGGAGTTAAAATAGAAAAAAAGATAAAGTGTATAATAAAATTGTGGAGTAATAAGTTAGGGCATAATTGGAAAGAAACATAGGAAACTATCCCACCACACCAAATCGGTTGTTTCAAAAAATGGGACTTTTCATTGTTCCGGAAAAATGGATTTAACAATACAATACAACTAATTTTAATAAAACAATCAAAACAAACAATGTTTTGGGATAACAATACAATACGATACAACGAGTAACCACCGTCCAAACAAGCAAGTTGAGGTTATCTTTTAAAGACAAAAGGGCTATAAGAATAACTTATACATTAATAAAAGCATAGGAATAATCTTATAAGCTGTTTACAAGTACAAATCACGGTAATATTTCTTTTTACATCACCCCTTGGATCACTTTATATGGTACAAAACCTAATGAATTAGTATGAACATAAATAAAAAAATCAGCTAACTGTTGCTGCTGATTTTAACAGATCAAAAAGAAGAAGAAAATGAACTCAATGGTATTTGGTTTGTTGCTGCTCAGTAGCAGTCAATCTTCAAGTCATCAGGCCAGCCAAATTCCTCCAAAAGCGCCAGTATAACACCATTCGCCCATCCAAAACCCGTCTGCATTCAGACACAAATATCAATCAAAACTCAAAAATAAAAATAAAAAGGATTTAGTGTGCTCAATATGTCTATTTTGAAACTCAATATTTCCATAGTAGACTGCTTTATCGTTGATTTAAATACAGTCGAAGCCTTGTAAGTAGGCTCGTAGCTATAATTTAACCTACGAGTGAATAAAAGCTCTTGACTATGCAAATATTATGTATAGAACATGGAAACTAGTCACTTTAGCAATTCAGACACTCTCTTTTCGGGCAGGGTGAGGACCGAGGACTACTATAACTAACTGTTCGAATAGTGTATAAAGGTAATTCGTTTCTAAAATGAGAACTTCCTTTTTCCGATGATATTGATCAAAAATATTTATTGAGAACTAAATTTCAGGTAAATCAACAGATGCCAAAATTGTATCCTGCACTTACTTGGGGTACATATTCACCACCGCCTCCATATGCTCCACATTTTGTGACATCATACTTTTCATGCATTGCGCCGGTTTTCTTGTAAGCCACATAGTTCGTCCTTATCCATTGCACAGCAATGTCTTCAGCTAAGGCTTTTGCCTCTTCTAGTCCGGACCTTGAGAGACCTTCAATGATTATGTGTTGAAGAGGAGGCCAACCATTTGGAAAATCCCTGTTGTTAACAAATATGAGAGATCAAAGATTAAAAGGCGCTGTAGTATCATAAGTGGTCGACTTTATTTCAACAATAGTTAAAATTAACCACGTACCATTGCTGTCCGGTATTAGACAAGGTCATTGCAATCCCTGCAGGTTGAAGCAAGCCCGAGCTCTTGAGACTTTGAACAACTTTTTGAGTTGTGATATCATCTTCAATTATAACAAAGCAGAAAAAACATCATTATATGCTCAAGTAGTGATGCCTATATCCATAAGTATCACCTAGAAAGTTCTAATAAATCTATTGAAAACTTAATAAGACCAGACAACATCATTGATAGTCGAAACTAGTCCAGGGGCAAAATATAGCAGTTCTACAAGAGCAAATAACTGTAATGGTTTGGTCCTAATAATACTGATCAGCTTTGCATACTTTTAAGTTCAATTTTACTTTTTTCTCGTGAGTGTTAAAGGTATCTACTTTGTAAAGGCTCCATTCACAGCTTTAGTCCCCCCAGAACGGTAGATTACAGAAGAAACATTAGAGATAGAGGATAAGTACCTGAATTAAGTAATTCAGTCCACAGTGGAACGAAGTTAGAAGCAAATGACTGCTTGTTCTGGTGTAAATCTTCCCATTTATAAATATCCTAAAATCAAAAACAAGTGAAACGAAACTTAGAATGCTTTAGGTTTACAAGGTGAGAAGACATTGAAAGAATTCATGCAAGACATACCATACCAACATCGGATGTGTTGCTGTTGTCAAGCCAGTAATCAAGCCATTGTCCCATCTCTGTGTTCCATAAAATACAGTTCATGGCTTTTTGTCTATTTTGAGAAGCTTCTGTAAAATGTGCAACGATGCTACTTTCTCCAATGAGATTTGCTAGAAAGGCTATGTCAAGTTCCATCTGTTACACAAATTTACAAGCTTAAGTTATATACAAGGTGACACTTATGAGGCCGAAGTTTCAACGATTCTACAAATTACCTTAAGAAGGAATGCATTCAAATCAACTGGTAAAATTGATGTTGTACTAGTTGTTGTGAGATCAGATTGGTTCCTGCAATAGAAGATAAAACCAGTCACTTTGCATTATCCAACTATAGTGAGAAATAAATAAACAATAACGCTGCCTCGTAACTTCTGAATAATGTGCTACCTCATCCATCTAGAACTAAAATCCCACCCACTTTCAGCAGCTGAGGCAAGATCACGGTATAATTGTCTTTTTTCACAAATATTTGGGAGTTTGGAAGCTGTTTCCCCGTCCTATATCAAATGAAAAAGATGAAAAAAATAAATGTACAGTTTACATTTCTTAGAAAGGTAAGGATATACCAAATTGAGGAATATAAGTTGCGGAGCCTTACAATAGTTGACGATTCTGGCCGGGGCTTATTCCACATAGCATAGTACCGACTCAAGCTGTGATTTGATCCCTGAGCATCTTGAATAGTCACTTTATGTACTCCTAAAAGAAGTGGGAATGACAGATAAGTAAAGTCTTCCGCTTAAGCATCCAATAAATAGCAATTAAGCAGAAGAAGTGTCTGACAAAGCCTAAAAATATGGGTAAATTAACAGACTATTCAATAAGAACCTCAAAAAAAAAACAAGATCGTACCTGAATTCCAAAAGTGATACTCCTTGAGCAAAGCAGGAAGGGATCCTTTAACCAAATCTAAATCACCTGTTCGATTGTATATTTCAACAATCATCGCAGCCAGGACAGGAGGCTGACTGAACATATGAAAAAAAAAAAAGATACGACCAGAATTCACACAGCATGAAAAGAGGAAGTAGATGACACTGGATTTCTCATACAACCATAACTTGTACACAGTTAATCCTAGTATGGTTTTTCTAGCCAATAACCAACACCCCTACCCCTTTCAAAAAAAGAAAAAGAAAAAAAGAAGTAAAAAACAGAAATATTAGGGAGGGGACAGGTCACAGTAATATAAGAACGAAATACAAGAGACATCCGGATTTTCCAGAAAACTAGCTAAGATATGAAAGAGATACAATTACTCCCTCTGCAGCCTTTTATGTGCGTGATATAATTAGGGACAAATTCAGAAGTTAAGCTGACTTGCAGCTCTATCGGTAGTATTAACAGAAAATTAGCATCATTGAGAGTTGGCCAAAAGCTGAAACTTTTGCATAAAGACAACATACATAGAAGTTAACGCATCTTAAAAGCTGTAAGTTTTACGAATCAATATGTGAAAAGATGCTTGCCTTCTGTTACTGTAGTATGCTCTTGAACCATTAAGAACATAACCAAATTGATCTATCAGAGAAACCAGATTAGTCGCTATCCCTTTTGCGGTTTCATACATCTTGCTTGCTAACAAACCCCTGCATCACAAATATATTTAACGTATAAGATTTTCTCATAGCAAAAGAGAAGTATTAAAAAGGAAAATAAGTCCAGGAACTCCAGTAAGTTTCACAATACGCGACGTTGCAACATCACCACCTCACACAAAACATTCAACAATTAGCCTAGATTTCAGCTAATTAATGAAAGTATTGAACAAAGAAAAGATTGCATTTTTGTCAAAAAGGTAGGCCTCAAGAATATACTTCAACAACAACAACATACATCCCACAAATGGGGTCTGGGGAGGGGAGGGTGTACGCAGACCTTACCCCTACCTTTATAGGGTCAAGAGTTGTTTCCGATAAACCTCGGCTCAAGAAAAGACCTCAAGAATATACTGTTGAGTTTCTTTTTAATATTGAAAAGTATTAAAAAGAGGGTGAATGGGAAATGGAAGGAAATGAAAATTTTGAGTAAAATTTTAAGTTTCCCTCTCTTTTTAACGAGACATTGTCCCTCATTGGTAGAGGATAAGAATTTTGGTGGGTTTATATACAATGCACTTCATGTAGCTCTTAAAGAGTTAGGAAGAAGGCAAGCCTCGCGTCGTCGTTGTTGTCACTCGCTCGGCTTCGGCTTCGGCTTCGGCTACGGCTTCGGCTTCGGCTTCGGCTTCGGCTTCGGAAATCGATTGATTAATTTTTTGGACCAAATTTATTTGTTAATAGTGAATATTAATGTACTATAATCCGTGTTTGTAACGGATATTTTGCAATCCTTGTATTGTACCACCAGTTGTAATAGCAGCCGCTCCAAGTGCTTGCTCCACAACAAGCTAGTGCTTACTCCATAACAAGCTAGTGCTTGTTCCACCATGGAGGGTGGAGGGCGGATTTCTCACAAACTGGCTGCTATAAATATGAGCAGCAGCAGTTGGAGAATGACACCGAAAATTAAGAGCTATTGATCTTCTCTTCACAGAAAAACTCAACGTTGGCTATACTTTGCATTCCTTCCTCTCAGAATTTCCATTCGACTTCTGAGTTCTCCTCCCTTGTTCTGCATTGTTTTAAACTACAAACAAAGCATCCGTAAGTATGATTTGCTGCCGAACTTTGTGTTCGCTGAAACACTGGGGTTTGAAGTACCGCTACACCAGTGTGTAATTCGTTCTATCCTGGGAGGAAATAATCCATAACCTTGGGCACTAGGAGGGGATTAAATTCCTTAAGGAAACACAGTGAATTCAGTGGGCTCGAATTATTTACTATTTCATTTATATTTACATTTATACGCTAACGGTCTATTTTCCAGAATTATTATTTACAAATACAGGTTCCATAACAACTAACAAGCTTAAGGAATTTAATAATTTTTATTTCTGTATTTGTGTTATCCTTATTATTCTAGAAACTAAAACCTTTGTGGTTTTGTGTACTCCCGTTTTGGAGAGTAAAGTCTTCGTGGCGTTCTGTTGGAGATTAAAATCTACGTGATTTTTTAACTCCAGTCTTAAACGTTTGTTTGTGTCATTTTTACAGAAAAAAATGGCAAATGAAAGCGGAAACCAAGTTGTTCCGATGGTGATTGTCAACGCATCGACAAACCATGTTCCAATAGTGACTGTCAACGCATCGACAAGCCGAACAACGGCGTTGGCACCGGCAGAAAAACCCGAAAAATTTTCCGGGATTGATTTCAAGCGCTGGCAGCAGAAGATGTTCTTCTACTTGACTACGTTATGTCTACAGAAGTTCATCAGGGAAGATGTTCCTGATCTGCCCGATGAAACTCCAGAGGATGAAAGCTTTCTCGTGATTGAGTCGTGGAAGCATTCTGACTTTTTGTGCAAGAATTATATTCTTAGCGGACTGGATGATAATTTGTATAATGTATACAGTGGCGTGGAGACGTCAAAAGAATTGTGGAATGCGCTTGAAAAGAAATACAAAACTGAAGAAGCCGGGATGAAGAAATTTGTTGCCGCAAAATTTTTGGACTACAAAATGGTAGACAGCAAGTCTGTTATTACCCAAGTCCAGGAATTGCTAGTGATTATTCATGATCTACTTGCTGAAGGTATATTTCAAATAAATACTGATGTTGAAAGTAAAAAATTTAGTATTTTTACTAACGGAATTTTCATTGAAGGTCTTGTCATCAATGAAGCATTCCAAGTAGCAGCAATAATTGAGAAGTTGCCTCCATTGTGGAAGGACTTCAAAAATTATTTGAAATACAAACGAAAGGAGATATCCCTTGAAGATCTCATTGTTCGATTGAGAATCGAAGAGGACAATAAAGCTGCTGAAAGGAAAGGCCGTGGAAATTCAACATTAATGGGAGCAAATATTATTGAAGATAACAAAAAGAGAAAGAAGGCTTTTGGTCCGAAATACAACCCAAGCAAGAAGCGGTTCAGTGGAAACTGCTACAACTATGGGAAAACCGGACACAAATCTACTGAGTGTCGTGCTCCGAAGAAAGACAAGAAAAGGGGTCAAGCAAACATGGTAGAAAAACATGATGATATTGATAACTTGTGTGTCATGCTTTCTGAATGCAACTTCATGGGCAATCCTAAGGAGTGGTAGATTGATTCTGGAGCCACCCGCCATGTTTGTGCTATAAGGGAAGCATTTTTCACATATGCTCCTGTTGGACCCGAAGAGACACTTTCTATGGGAAATGCTGCAACGGCCAAGATTGAAGGATGTGGGAAGATATTTCTGAAAATGACTTCCGGCAAAGTGATAACTTTGAACAACGTCCTTCATGTTCCCGAGATTAAGAAGAATTTAGTCTCTGCTGGACTTCTTGTAAAGCACTATTTCAAGTGCGTCTTTGTATCTGACAAGGTAGTGCTAAGTAAAAATGAAATGTTTGTAGGAAAAGGTTACCTTACTGAGGGCCTTTTCAAGCTCAATGTAATAGTTGTTGACAATAATAATAAGACTTCAGTTTCTTCTTACTTACTTGAGTCAAATAATTTATGGCATGTACGTTTGGGTCATGTCAATTACAAAACCTTGCGGAAAATGATTAACTTGGAAATACTGCCTAAGTTTGAATGCGAAAAATCAAAATGTTAAATATGTGTGGAATCTAAAAGTATGTTAAACATCCTTATAAGTCGGTTGAAAGGAATTCAAATCCTTTAGACTTAATTCACACAGATATTTGTGACATGAACCATCTCGCGGTGGAAAGAAGTATTTCATAACTTTTATTGACGACAGTACTCGATATTGCTATGTTTACTTACTTAATAGTAAAGATGAAGCAATAGACGCATTCAGGCAATATAAAAATGAAGTTGAAACACAACTTAACAATAAAGTCAAAATGATAAGAAGTGATAGGGGCGGTGAATATGAATCTCCTTTTGAAGAAATATGTCTAGAATATGGAATTATTCATCAAACAACAGCCCCTTACACTTCCCAATCCAATGGGATTGCAGAAAGAAAGAATCATTCATTAAAGGAGATGATGAACGCATTATTGATAAGTTCTGGATTGCCAAAGAACTTGTGGGGGGAAGCCGTTCTTACGGCTAACCGAATACTAAATCGAGTACCCCATAGCAAAACACAATTCATTCCATATGAAAAATAGAAAGGAAGGAAACCCAACTTGAATTATTTGAAAATGTGGGGGTGTTTGGCAAAAGTGCAAGTTCCTAAACGCAAAAGGGTAAAAATAGGACCGAAAACCGTTGATTGTGTTTTCATATGATATGCGACCAATAGTAAAGCATATCGATTTCTGGTTCATAAATCAGAAAATCCCGACATTCATAATAATACGGTTATAGAATCAGATAATGCTGAGTTCTTTGAAAATATATATACATATAAAAAGGAATGCGAGTCGATTGGTGAAGGATCTAAACGACCTCGGGAAGAAACAAAAGAAAGTACATTTAATCAGGAGGATCCAAGACGCAGTAAACGTCAAAGAACGTCAACTTCATTTGGACCAGATTTTGTGACTTTCTTATTGGAGAATGAGTCTCAAACATTTAAAGAAGCTATGTCTTCTTCGGAATCATTGTTTTGGAAAGAGGCAGTCAATAGTGAAATAGAATCCATATTGAACAACCATACATGGGAAGTGGTTGATATTCCTCCTGGAAATAAACCTTTGGGTAGTAAATGGATTTTTAAAAGAAAAATGAAAGATGATGGCACTATTGATAAATTTAAGGCAAGACTTGTTGTCAAAGGATATAGACAACGAGAAGGTCTTGACTACTTTGATACATATTCTCCAGTAACGATAATTACGTCCATAAGATTGCTAGTAGCTATAGCTGCAGTTTATGGTCTAGAAATTCATCAAATGGACGTAAAGACAGCCTTCTTAAATGGAGATTTGGAGAAAGAAATCTACATGGAACAACCTGAAGGATTTGTGGTTCCAGGTAAAGAAAAGAAGGTATGTAGACTTGTTAAGTCCCTCTACGGACTAAAACAAGCACCCAAACAATGGCATGCAAAATTTGACCAAACAATGTTGTCAAATGGTTTTAAGATAAATGAATGTGATAAATGCGTGTACATTAAAAATGTTCCAAATTACATAGTCATTGTTTGCCTATATGTGGATGATATGCTAATAATGAGTAATGACATTGCCAACATAAATGCGATTAAGCGTATGCTAACTAGCAAGTTTGATATGAAAGACTTGGAGTTGCGGATTTAATTCTAGGGATTAAGATCCAAAAGACTCCTCAAGGTCTGGCATTGTCACAATCTCATTATAATAAGACACTACTTGAAAAATTCAAGCACTTGGGCTTTAAAGTTGCAAAGACTCCAATTGACGTGAATCTTGTATTAGCAAAGAATAAAGGCCAAAGCATATCACAATTGGACCAGATATAGCTTGTGCTATAAGTAAACTGAGTCGATACACGAGCAATCCAGGTCAATCTCATTGGATTGCAATGAAACGGGTTTTGGGATGTTTAGAACATACCCAAAACTTTGATTTGCACTACAATAAATATCATGCGGTGATTGAAGGATATTGTGATGCAAATTGGATCACCGGTTCAACTGATTCGAAGTCCACAAGTGGATATGTATTCATTATTGGTGGAGGAGCGGTATCTTGGAAGTCGTCCAAACAAACTTATATTGCCCGCTCTACAATGGAGGCTGAGTTCATAGCCTTAGATAAAGCCGGTGAAGAAGCTGAATGGCTCCGAAATTTCTTGGAAGACATTCCATTTTGCCCAAACCGTTGACACCAATATGCATACATTGCGATAGTCAAGCAGCAATTGGAAGGGCTGAAAGCGTTATGTCTAACGGTAAATCTCGTCATATACGACGAAGACATAAAACCGTTAGGCAATTACTCTCTAGAGGAATTATCACGATTGACTATGTAAAGTCAAGTGATAATGTGTCGGATCTACTTACAAAAGGCCTAACTAGAGAGGAAGTTGAGAAATCATCAAGGGGAATGGGACTATGGCCGAGAACAAGTCATTGTGGCGGTAACTCTACTTAGAAGACTAGAGATCCCAAGATCTAGGTTCAATGAGATCAAACAAAGTCATTAATGACGGTTCAACATTGTCAACAAAAAT
>MU779758.1:9825-22504 GCA_026770625.1 Nicotiana glauca | reverse complement strand
TTATTTATAGGTTTAAAGGTTCGAAATTTTACAAATTCCAAAGTTATGAGTTCAGAGGTTTATGTGTTTGTAAGTTTACGGGTTTAGAAATTATAAAGTTTACGGCTTAGAAATTTTGCGGTTTCGAAAGTTCAGCGGTTCGAAACTTTATGAAAAATGTGGGTTCGGAAGGTTGTTGGTTTGAAAGTTTATGACTTCATGTTTATTATATCTAAATTATTTATGAATACTCTTGAGAAGTCATTTCCTTAATTTACGTACCAAACACCGAAAAATGAATAAGATTACTATTTATTTTCTTGGAAAATATTTTCTACGGAAAACATTTTCCGTTATACGAAACACACCCTAAATCTGAGTAAGAAATTCAAAGATAGCCAGATTTACAAGTGGTCATTCAAAAATAGCCACAGTTTCAAAAGTAGTCAAAATTTAGCCACTTTTCATGTGAAAATAAATCTGAACGAAAACACTGTTCAAAATTCAAAAAATATTCCAGTATATTGTAATGGAGTTCCAGCATAAGTATACTGGAACTCCAACATAATATACTGGAGTTCCAGTATAATATAACGGTCCAGTATAATATGCTGGAAGCTCATGCACGGGTGCTCCAATCTCTAGTATATTATGCTGGAACTTTCCACGCGTTGGAGTTCCAGCATAATATGCTGGAAGTTCATACACAGGTGCACCGATCTCCAGCATATTATGCGGGACCGGTCTCTCTTGCAGTAAAATAGTGATTATTTTTCAACAACTTTGCAAACGCTCGCTATTTTTGATTTACTAGTCTGAAAACTAGCTAGCCCGTGCTATTTTCACTAAATCTGAGGCCACGTATTCAATGATCCAACCCGGTTTATTTACAACCCCAACCCCTTAAAATAAACCATAAATCGATCCGAGTCCCGGTCCTTAAAACAAATTAATCTTATTACAACTCAATACAAAATTTAGAGGATTAATTTCACAAAATATACATATACATAAAAAAAAGAAATTGTCAGCTATTATTTTGGAGAGGAGCTAACATATACATTTCTCTAAAATAAAACGACAAACCAATCCTGATCCCCACCCTTAAAACAAACTAATCTAATTACAGCTCAAACAAAATTTAGAGGATTAATTTCACACATGAACACTAATAAACCACTAAACTAATGTGTTAATGCTCAACAAATACAACTGCACAGTAAAGTTTAACGATACAAAGAGTAAAGGACGAAAGCAAGTAAGACAGTCACAAGTAAGACAAACTGTTTATAAACAGAAGAAAGCGACCTGAATGTTTGAGCACAAAATCAAGAATATTTTAGTTAAAATAGTACGGTAGCCAATTTTCGGACTAGTCATCCAAAAATAGCCGGCATTTACAAAGTCATTAAAAAATAGCCGTTATTTTGGTCCAACACGAAAAGTTCCAGCATAATATACGGGAGATTGGTGTAACTGTGTAAAAACTTCCAGCATATTATGCTGGAACTCCAACACGCGAAAAGTTCCAGTATATTATATTGGACCGATATATTATACTGGAGTATTTTTTTGAATTTAACTATTTTTTAATTTGTCTAGTAAATCTAACTGTTTTTGAATTTCTCACAATATTTTAGTGAAATGCTCTACCTTCGAAAATCTCCACGTGTTACAACATTAATGGCCGAACATAAACAAAGACAAGAATTGACAGGTTCAATAATTGGCTACTCTTGGCTATGGCATCAATATTGAATAAATTCAACCCTTTAACTTCTCATTATACAGCCACAATTGTTATGATTTTCACAGTGTTCGTATCATTAATAGCCATGAATATGACTAAAGCTGAAACATGTACATCTACTAACAAGGATCCTATAATTCCCACAACCCCTTTAGTTATTTTTCTTGAAAAAGTTCAAGAAGCTGCTCTTCAATCCTATGGCCAAAGAGGGTTTGATGCAAAACTATATGTTGACATGTCACTTAAACAGAATCTTTCAGCTACAGTTGAAGCTTTTAATAAGATTTCAAGAACTGTGAATGGTTCAATTCCAGTACATGATTTGGATGTGTTTATAGGCAAATATTTGAATGGTGCAGATGAGGATTTGGTTTATGTTGAGCCAGTGGATTATGTGGCTGAGCCTGAAGGTTTTTTACCAAAGGTGAAGAATTCTGAGGTGAGGGAATGGGCATTGAAAGTGCATTCACTTTGGAAGAATTTAAGTAGAAAAGTTTCTGATAAAGTTTTGGAAAAACCAGAGTTGTATACTTTGATTCCATTGAAAAATCCAGTTATTATAGCAGGATCGCGTTACAGAGAGGTTTATTACTGGGATTCTTATTGGATAATAAGGTTAGTCTTTTTTTTTCTTGCTTCCCTGTGTTAAATGGGAGCCTTGCCGTAACTGGTAAAGTTGCTGATATGTGATGAGGAGGTCACGAGTTCGAGCTGTGGAAACTGCTGCAGGGTAAGGGGCCGTACAATAGGCCCTTATGGTCCGGCCCTTACCCGGACCTCCGCATAGCGGAAGCTTTGCTTGTTTTTACATGAAATAAATTGGTAAAGTTGAAGTGAAAAGATATTAGTGAGTGGAAGTTACTTCTTTTCAGTTTATGAGATAGTTGATATTTTGCAATTGATAGAAGTTCAGCTCATGTTTTTCACAAGATCGAATTACTTTGCTTTCTAAAGAAACAATGAATTGGTTGAATGAATATTATCTACTGTTCTGTCCTATAAAAAGTTTCAGTATTTGTTAGATCTTTGAAGTGTTGAAGTTTCTGAACACAACTCTGCATTCTGTGAATGTAAGTATATTCTTGACGCCTACCATTTCGACAGAAATATGCAAACTTTTTTCTGTTTTATGGTGTAATTAACAAACTGAAATCTAATTTCATTGTTAAGTGTTATGTATTAAGTGAATAGTGATGATGTTTCAATGTCGCGTATTCTGATACTTCCAGGAGTTCCTGCCCTTATCGTCCTTTTAATAGTTCTCTTTCGAAAAAATCTTATACGTTAGCCATATTTTTAATGTAGGGGCTTGTTAGCAAGCAAGATGTATGAAACTGCAAAGGGGATTGTAAGTAATCTGGTTTCTCTGATAGATCAATTCGGTTATGTTCTTAATGGTGCCCGAGCATACTACAGTAACAGAAGGCAAGCATCGTTTCACATCTTGATTCATAAAACTTACAGCCTTTACGATGCTTTAACTTGTGTATGTACTTCCTATATGTGACAGTTTCAGTTATTGAGATATTTCGCCAACTCTCATTCGTTTACTTTTCTTTTAATACGACCAATAGTACATGCTAGTCAGCTTAACTTAATGCACGTAACATGTGACGAGGTAGTAATTGTATATCTTTCACTACTTAGCTCATCTTTTCATGCTGTACAAATTCTTATCGCATCTTGTGTTTCACACGTTCAGTCAGCCTCCTCTCCTGTCTGCAATGATTGTTGAAATATACAACCGGACAGGCGATTTGGACTTGGTTAGAAGATCTCTTCCTGCTTTGCTCAAGGAGTATCATTTTTGGAATTCAGGTACTGTATATCTTGTTTCTTTGGATTCATATTGAATCGACTATTGCTTTTCTCACAATATGTTACAACAACAACAAACCCAGTATATTCCCACATGTGAGGTTCGGGGAGGGTAGTGCATATGCAGACCTTACCCCTACCTAGTGAAGGTAGAGAAGTTGTTTCCAATAGACCCTCGGCTATGTTAAATATAGAACTATGTTTTTGGGCCTTGTTATACAATTCTTCCGGCCTGAATGCTTTTTATGGTAAGTCTATGCTGAAGACTTTACTTATATGTCATTCCCACTTTTGTAGGAATACATAAAGTGAATATTCAAGATGCTAAGGGATCAAACCATAGTTTGAGTCGATACTATGCTATGTGGAATGAACCCCGGCCAGAATCATCAACTATTGTAAAGCTCGCAAACTGATATTTCTGACTTGGACTTATCATGACATTTGTACAAGTGCAAATAACATGTTCTTTTTATTTTGCATTTGATATAGGACAGTAAAACAGCTTCCAAACTCCCAAACATCTGTGAGAAAAGACAATTTTATCGCGACTTGGCATCAGCTGCAGAAAGTGGATGGGATTTCAGTTCAAGATGGATGAGGTAGCACACTACTCAGAAGTTATAACGCAGCCTTAATGTTCATCTATTTCTCATTATAGTTTGACAATGTGAAAGTGTTTTTATCTTGTATCGCAGGAATGAACCTGATCTCACAACAACTAGTACAACATCAATTCTACCAGTTGATCTGAATGCATTCCTTCTGAAGGTAACTTGTAAATCTCCGAAAATTAGGCCTTATAAGTATGACCTTGCATATACGACGAGATTTTAAATTTGTTTCGCAGATGGAACTGGACATAACCTTTTTAGCAAATACTATTGGAGAAAGTGGCATCGTTGCACGATTTACAGAAGCTTCTCAAAACAGACAAAGTGCCATCAACTGTATCTTTTGGAACGCGGAGATGGGGCAATGGCTTGATTACTGGCTTGGCGACAGCAACACATCCGAGGTTGGCATATATTGCATGAATTCTCGCGCATGTCTTCTCAGCGCGAAAGGTTAAAGCATTCTAAGTTTTGTTTCACTTATTTGTGATTGTAGGATATTTATAAATGGGAAGATATGCGCCAGAATAAGAAGTCATTTGCCTCTAACTTTGTTCCTTTGTGGATTGAATTATTCAATTCAGGTCTGTATACTATATCTCTAATATATATATGGATACAGACATCACTAGTTGATCATAAAATGATATTGTTTCTGATTTGTTACAATTGAAGATGACATCACAACTCGAAAAGTTGTTCAAAGTCTCAAGAGCTCGGGCCTGCTACAACCTGCAGGGATTGCATCAACCTTGTCTAATACTGGACAACAATGGTATATAGCTTGTTTTAAGTCTCATTGAAATAAAGCGAAAAAGTTATGATGGTAAGGTGTTTTTTAATCTTTGATCTTCTATATGAGTTTACAATAGGGATTTTCCGAATGGTTGGCCCCCCGTTCAACACATGATCATTGAAGGTCTCGCGAGGTCTGGACTAGAAGATGCAAGAGCCTTAGCTAAAGACATTGTTATCCGATGGATACGAACAAACTATGTAGCTTACAAGAAAACCGGTGCAATGTATGAAAAATACGACGTGACAAAATGTGGAGCATACGGAGGTGGTGGTGTGTATGCAGCCCAAGTAAGTACAGGAATCCGATTTTTGCATCTGTTGATTTTCCTGCAATTTATTTGATAACAAGTATTTTGATTGATATCATTGGAAAAACAAGTTCTATACATAATACTGGCATAGTCAAGAGCTTTTGTTCACTCGTATACTTTGAATCATACTATGAAAATTTTGTGTCTAAATGCAGACGGGCTTTGGATGGGCGAATGGCGTTGTACTGGCACTTCTGGAGGAATTTGGATGGCCTGAAGACTTGAAGATTGACTGCTACTGAGCAGCCAGAGTAACCATTCAAGCTGACGAAATTAGTAATATTATCCGTGTGAACGTATTGAACAATACAGTAGAGAAGTAAAGATTGTAACTATTTGCACTATACTTTGCAATGGCATTGCTCTTATTCACGGTGTTGATGGAGTAATAGCAAGTGAATTAGTAGAAGTTGAACGGGGTACAATAGGCATTACTCTGAATTTGGACCAAATAATGCTGCTATTGTATTAATGGGCAAACAACTTCAAAAAAAAAAAAAAGTGAAATAAAAGGGCAGCCCGGTGCATAAAGCATAAAACATCATGCTTTCTCATAGAGTTCAGGGAAGGGCCACACTCAAAGGGCGTGATGTAGATAGTATATCTTAATGTAAGAATTAGTGGTTGCTTCTGGAGGAATGGCGTTGTATTGGCACTTCTGGAGGAATTTGGATGGCCTGAAGACTTGAAGATTGATTGCTACTGAGTAGGCAGAGTAACCATTCGAGCTGACGAAATTAGAAATATTATCCGTGAACATATTGAACAATATAACGGAAAAGTAAAGATTGTAAATATTGGCAGTGTACTTCGCGATGGTGTTGCTCGTATTCACGGTCTTGATGAAGTAATAATGGGTGAATAGACTACGTACTCCTAAGATGTGTAATAGACTACTTTTTAGAAAATAACACTAGTTCACTATTATAACAATAAAATAGAGCCGTCACAAAGTTACTTACCGTCATGTAAAAGAAAAAATTTAGGTCTTAATGGATATAATGGATAGACAAGAGAAGGATGGAAAGAAACCGAAGCTTTAGAGGCCTTAAACACCTAAATTGGCAAAGATTATCAAAAATAAAGATGTATCCTTAAAAGTTCCTAAAGTTGAAACTACCAAATTTAACATTTCTGATAGTTCGGAGGATCCTCAGATAATTTAAGGATTTTTTTAGCATTATGGGCTCTAGAATATACTAGCAAAAGATCCGTTTAGCTAGAGTTCACAGACCGGAGAACTAGCCAATTAGTGGTATAATATCGTATTATTTAGGAACATCGATAGGAGCAACACATTTTACTTGGGAATGAATTCTCTAAACTATTTATGAATCGCTTCCTTCTTGTAAGCCAAAAGCGTGAATCTACTAGGTAAGAAATTGGTTAACACAATAGAAGTACCGATATATGCCATTAGACTTCCTCAGCTAGCTAAATACACATTATCTAAAATTTAAAGAATTGTCTAAGGAGTGATTAACCTTTTAAATAAGGCAATAACCCCACATACAAAGACTTTGACTTGGAATTAAGGTAGTCGATCTTACTATAAAGATTAAGTAAGAGACATAAAAGGCGTACAAGAATCAACAAGAAGGACGGAGTAGAAAATCTTCCAGTAGGGATTTAATACCAATCAAAGAGTTAGAAATGAAGTACATATTGAGATATCAATCGGTCCTTTTTCGGGTTGCTACATCTGCAGAAAAATCTCTATTAGTTGAACATGCGTATAAAAGTTTGTTGTATTTGAGTTTAGAGAAGGAATTACTTATACTGCGAAACTTGTGAGATTTATACTGACCACAAGAGATTAAAGAACATTTTTCAGGACAAGCATCTAAATCTTCGACAGTTTTGGTAGATGAAACCAATGACTATGATTATTTCATTTGGTATCGTTATGGAATGACCAATATGGTGGCTGATGCATTGAGCAGAAACATCTATGAGCAATTTGGCACATATAGTTTTGTAAAAAGACCTTTGGCTTAAAATATGTAGAGACTAAATGGTATTTGTATCAAGTTTAGTACGAGGAATTAAGAGACATTGTTGGCTTGTGATAAAGCCAAGTCTTCACTAGTATAACACATAAAGTTCACTCAATATAAAGATGAGCGATTATGTAAATATCGAGATGAGACCAGTGAAAGAAAGAATATGACTATTGATAATGATGGTATTCTTCGACTAAGTAGCAGGTTATGTGTACCAAATATAGATGGATTAAGACAAGTTACTCTTGAGGAGCTCACAACTCTAGATACACCGTACATTTAGGATCCAATAAGATGTACCATAACTAGAAGAAAATTATATTTGGGAGAAAAGAAAGGGAAAAGATTATTTTCTCCTTGTTTCTAACTATTTGACTTGCTAGCATGTCAAGGCAAGCATTTGCGACTTGCAGGACCACTACAAAAACAACTCGAGTTCCAAAGTGAAAATGAAATAGAATTTAGTGAATTTTGTGACAAACACCTCAAACAATTAGAGGTTATGATTATATCTGGAAATTGTAAATTGACTTATATAGTAGGCGCACTTCTTGCTAGTCAACTTCTTACAATGAGGTGAAATATACATAGATACATGAATGGAAAGTTGTCCGAGTCTATGGGTTCTATTATTCACCATTCCTTATAAAGAATCAAAATTTACCTCACGCTTTTGGTAATCTTTCCAAGAAGTATTGCGTATACGAGTAGATCTCTGTAATGCATTTCATCAGCTGGCAGTTGGATAATCTAAGCGTACCATATAGATCTTCGAGAATACATTGAGATCTTGCATTCTTTATTTTTGAGATAGTTGAGATGCTTATCTACATTGTTCTAACTGAATTTGTTTATAATAGTATCTTGTAGTTAAGCATATAGATGGATCTACATAAAGCCTTGTATGTTAGGCGATGTCATTGTCTTATCGGTGGATTTTTAACTTGATGACACTAAGTAATTAGGACACTATATAAAGCCTTAGTATAAGAAGTGGTTGATAAGCCCATTTGACTCAGACGGAGATTGTTCACATCACAAAGCAAATGAAAGTCTTGTGTAGATAAGAGAAAAAAATATAGACTTAGAATTTTACAGTTGGAGATCGAGCTTTTCTACGAGCCTCTCCCGTGAAAGACGAGATGCGATTTGGAAAAAGAGGTAAGTTGAGTCCAAGATCTATAGGGGTGTCTGATATACTTGACCGGGGAGAAGTTGTGGCATACCAATTGGCACTTCCTCCTGAGTTATCTTTTATTCATCTAGTGTCTCTTGTCTCGATACTAAGAAAGTATATATTAAACTCCTCCAGGTACTTGAAGCACTGAACTAAACTGCTTGATGAGAAGATGTCTTACAAAAAGGAGCTTGTGGCTATTGTCGATAGGCAAGTAAGAAAGTTACGATCAAAAAAAATTTTATTCGTGAAAGTCATATGGAAAAATTATATTGTTGAAGAAGTTATTTGGGAAGTAAAAGATGTACACAAGTAACGTATCCCCACTTATTTCAATATATAGATATGCACTTGATTTAAATTCGGAGACCGAATTTCATAAGGTGAGGAGATTGTAATATCTCACAATTTAAGTGAGGACATAATGGTCAATAGCTAAAAAAAGAGCAAAATGGGCCGTAGCCCTAAAAGAAGAAAGGAGCATCAAACTTAAGAAATCAAAGGGGCTTCGAGAAAGGAAAAATGTTGGAGCTTCTGCCAAAAAACAGAAGCTATTGCAAAATTTTAAAACAAACAAAAAGAGGGAGAAAAAAGAAAAATCTTTTGAGCAACAATAAAAGAAATTAGAATTCAAGGTGGAACCTTCAACAATTAGATCCTTTTAAAAGGAGAAATACAACAGACATGGTCACTTGTGTCAATAAAAAACAAAACCGATGCAAAGAAAGAAAATATAGGAAAAGAATAAAGATGTCAAAAAGAGAATGAAGAACTCATGGTAATCCTTTTAGACTCCAGACTTGTTGGTTTCTGTATGACATGGGAAAATTAGGTGTTGAATTTTTGATGGATTGAGATGAGATTACTATTTTTTTTTAAAAAAAAAATACTAGAAAAATAATAAGAGAACTCATGGAACTTTTCATGAACCGAATGAATGAATAATGTGAATGTTCTTTAATTAGAAGATTATGGATTTGTTCGAGTTACCCATAGCATGGGTAAATATAATTTGATGAACTGAGAGTAAAACATAAAATTCCGAGGATTGGGTATTTTAAATTATTTATGAATTAGCCTAAGCAAGGAAATTAACACGAGATCGACATATGTGATTATAGATTGATTGAAAGAAGCTATACAGATTGCTCGAGGTGACGAGTTTGATGTTTCGACATGAATACAGTGAGTTGTAATCTTACCACAATTTGTGTTTTCATAACCTGCATGATTTATATATGATTTTGAAAAGAAATGTGTTACCGAAGCTTTGAAAATGCATGTGGGACAAGTTCTTTACTTGATATGGTACCGAACAGTTTACTTGAGATGTTTATCAGTTAATCTAAATATTTTTACCGTTACTAGATATGTTTTACCATTACTTGAGATGTTATAATTATTTAAATTATTCTCACTGTTACTAGACATGTTTTACTGTTACTTGAGACATGATTACCGTTACCGAAATAAAATTACAAGATTTGATAAAAAATGATATGCCCTTTATTATTTTGAAAATGCTTCTGTTCGAGTATTTACTGTTTACAAGAAAGAATATAAATGGGAGGAGACTTTGAAGGATCCCGTAGCTAATGGCGGATTCGTTAGACCTAGTGCACCTTGTATTTATAGATTTCCGATTACAGTTATAGCCCTCGCTAGTGGGAAGGTAGAACTAGCATACAGTTACAGTTTTCCCTCGAGTAGGGACCTACAGTTATATTTGACTCCTTTTGCGAAGGGTCCACACAATGATATAGATTACATGATCCTTTCTTGGAAACCTCCCAAATATAAAGATTTGCTATGACACAGTATTTACTGAGTTTATTACTGAATTATTAAATTGATTTTGTTACAGGAAACACATGATGGGACTGATTATTATTACTGTTTTAAAAAGGGCATTTTAGTTTATGATTAACATACAAGCATGTTTTCTGACCTGTCCTCTATTAAAAACGGTTGTGGTTAAGTGTTATATTTACTAAGCTAGCGACTCACTACCCGCTACTATTTTTTTTACAGAGGTAGTAGTAGACGCAAGCGATGATTCCCGTTAATTAGAGTGCACGAATTAGCAGATCTTGGTGAACCCCGCATTTATTCGCGTGGGCAAATATTGTTATTTATTTATTTATTTTAGTCTTTTTCTTGAAATTCTTAGAGTCTCTCCATAAACATTTTATTAGTGTCACGAGCATTCATTCGTTATATTGGACTAGTTACTAGTATTGTACTTTTTTCCGTATTTTTTAGATGAGTTTAGTATTATTATGTTGATAAGGTTGGTAATGTTAGTGAAGACTCATTTTTTGTTAGGTTGTGAAGATTGTGATTCATTTAGGTGAATATGGGTTGGTTGTTATTAGTTTATGAGACAGGAAAACTTTTGGATGGTCCTAAATAAAGGAAAACTCTGTTCGATTTTCTGTAAAATACCGATGAGGCTTACTTGGGGGCAGTTGCTCCCAAGCGCCGGTCATGATCCTAAATTGGATCGTGACAGTACTTTGCGATGGTGTTGCTCGTATTCACGGCTTTGATGAAGTAATGGTTGTCACATCTCCTTTTGGCGCTACCGCACCCCGCGAAGGCCGCGGTAAAGGGAGTTTTTTTTCCAATTAAAGGACAATCGAAATGGGATTTATTTATTTAATTCAGAGTCGCCACTTGGGAAATTTATGGTGTCTCAAGTCACCAGTTGAATCCCGAATCGAAGAAAGGTTTGACTCTATTTAACGGTCCGCGAACCAGAAATCCGGATAAGGAATTCTATTAACCCGGGAGAAGATGTTAGGCATTCTCGAGTTCCGTGATTCTAGCACGGTCGCTTAACTATTATATTTGGATTAATTATCTGATTTATAACATGATTTAACTTATGTGCAAATTTTAACTTTTTAACCGCTTTTATTATTATTATTTTTAAAAGAATTGCAACATCGTGAAAATGCATCTCGAACCACGTCACAATCAATGTACCCGTGATTATCAACACATTTCGACTCCGTTGAGATTTGATTTGGGTCACATAAATGTGCACCCGAATTTAAGAAAGTAATGTTATTAAAATACGAACCTAAAGAGTCTAACGCGCTATTATTTTGGAAAGGCCGTGCAATTCACTAAACGGCTCATCCCGAAGTCTAAGTATTTTTAATATATATATTTATGAGGGCCCCAGAACTTATGCATTTTTTGTTTGGCGAGGCTCGTCTCGTTTTTATTTTAAAAGGCAAACCTAAAGCAACTACGATTCTCTACTTTATTTTCTCTAAAAAAAATCCTAATTTATTTAATAAGATTATCTAGAGTCGTTATAATCGGGTTACATGAAATGCACCCCCCTGAATTTTAGTGATTAAGCATCACAACTACATCACGGGGACCGTACCCATAGCTATGACAATTATGCCACCATTAAACCCAACTTCTATTAATTCAAATGAAAAATAAGACTTAACATTAGTAGTCATGATTTTTAACTCAACGTTCGCATACTTATTACAATGAGAGTATACCATATACATGAGCACATATGTTGCAACAATTCACTAGATGTTAAATTGTACAATTATTAAACACAAATATATGCACAAAAATAAACATCACTGTAAAACTGAAACTTACAATATATTTTCACATTTACCTTTAAAACAACCTTAAACCCATATTCTTTTCCTAATTAACCAGCACAATAGCTCAGGTTGAGCCATAATTTTCATCAAGCAAGTTTAAAGATGGTGACAAAAATATCCGCTAGACATGAAGGCTAACTAGCATATCAATATAATAAGTAACATGATCAACGAGGAATTTCATCAAACTTCGATCATGCAAAACAAAGAATATCAACTATCACATAGCCTGCATCACCAAGATTCATAAAATCAACTGATCCAAACAACACATACATATTTCATTCAAACTTGGCACAAATCAGTACAATAAGAAATGCAGAACAAGGATCCAACTTTAATAACATAAAACAGACCTTTAATTAGACTCGCCGAACAGGACCTCGAACGGACAATATCAACGGAACTATAGACCAAAACGTGAACAAGACCTCGGATATATTGCAAATCTGGGCTCGGAAATTGTAGGAACCTCGACAAATTTCAGAAGCGGACGTCGACCCGGCACCTCTGATCGACGCTGCTTTGGACGATGCTTTCCGGACTGTTTCGCGGAGATTTCAAGCAGTTTTCATGGCTGTTGGA
>MU779756.1:20217-38620 GCA_026770625.1 Nicotiana glauca | reverse complement strand
GTTGTTTGTGTCTGGTGAGTTGGGAGTGAGCCCGAGGGGCTGTTGTTGTGTGCTGGTGAGTTGGGAGTGAGCCAGTGGGGCTGACACTATACTGAGAATTTGATATTGATCCCGAGGGGCAAAGATTTGACTATTCCTTAATTGTTGAAATTGTTGTTTCCACTATTTTAAAAAGAGAATGATCTGATACCTTATGGTTTTTATGGTATAATTGATTTTACTGCTTGAGATAACGTTATATTTCAGATATTATTTTATAAAGGATTTTCATGGAACTACTCATTCTCTTAAAAGGATTGTACTGTCCGTTATAGCATGATGGAGTGCTCTTACGTGATTTCTTGCCTCTCAGCATTACTTACTTTTATTACCACTGAGTTGGAAGTACTCACTTTACTCCCTGCACCTCGTGTGCAGATGCAGGTATTTGTTACCCGGTAGCGGGTTTGAGCTGATTGGAGATTTGCTACTATAGCTGAGCCAGGTGACCGCCAGCGTCCGCGGCACCGGATTTTCTACCCTTTTTACTTTAAAAATTCCGTATTGTACACTACTGGTCTTGTAAAGGTATTTGGACTCCTTTAGATGCTCATGACTTGTGACACCCCGGTCGGGTTGTATTGGGATGAAATCAATAGTTTTAATGCCAATGAGCTATATTTTCTATTCATTTATATTTGATAGTTGTTAAGGAGATGATTTGGTGTTGTTGGCTGGCCTTGTCTTCACGAGAAGCGACATCACGACCGGGTTGGGATTTTGGGTTGTGACAGAAATAGTAGGTCAGTTTAAATGCATGATCAGTTGCAAAATTGTAAGTCTATAACTGTTCTATATGAAAACTAAAAATGTGAATTCGTATGTGTCAATTTCATATTACTTCTGAAATAATGTCTTAATTCAGAAATAGTTCAACTATGATAGCAATTAGTGTAGTTCAAAAATAATTAATGTTAGAAATAACTTCAAATACTTAGTAGAATAGTACTCGTGATGGAATAATAAGTCTGTTTTGATTCTGAAATTTCGTTTCATTAGATCCAATTCTGTATATAAATTTGAATTAAAATAAAGGAAAGTTTCTTATAGTTAAGTATGTAATTATTTTAAATTTGAATTTGAATTGTAATAATCTGAAAATGAAGTAATAGAGATATCTTCTGCTGCGAGTTAGTTTGAAAAAAAAAAGAGGTCCAAATGCAAGGCCCAAATTCAGTAAGTGTTATTATTATATATGGGCCTGCATCATATAATATAAAAAATACACTGGTTTGGGCCATTAGTAGAATATTTACGCGAATGGCCTGAATTTGAACTTCATTAGATTTAAATTGGACTGGATATTGATACATGGGCTGTAGTCAAGCCCAATATGAAATAAGCCTAGACTTTTATGAGTTTGTGGCCTAAAAATGCAAATTATTAGTTCATGATAAACAATTAAGATTTTCCCTTTGTTATTAGAGACAAAACACATAGAAAATATAATATCCTTTAGATATGACCTTAATAAAATGAGATGAGCCTTGCCGCATTAAATACACAATTGCAGGGCCCTCAAATAAATTGTTATGAAGATCTTAGATTCGGAAGGACCGTTTAGCAAATTTCATGGTCTTTCCCAAAGTTAACAAAGATGTAGATACTTTAGGCACGATTTGTAATAATATTACCTTCTTAATACGGGTGCACATTTATATGACCCAAATCCAAATCTCAACGAAGTCAAAATATGTTAAAAGCCACGGGCGTACTGGTACGGCGTGGTCCGAAATATATTTTCACGACGTTGTAATTCTTGTAAAACTAAATGATAAAGCGGAATATTAATAAATGCACATAAAAATGGAACATATATAGAAATCAGATTAAAAAAACAAATATAACAGTTGAGCGACCATGCTAGAACCACGGAACTCGGGAATGCCTAACACCTTCTCTCGGGTTAACAGAATTCCTTACCTGGATTTCTGGTTCGCGACTGTTAAACAGAGTCAAACCCTTCCTCGATTCAGGATTCAAACTAGTGACTTGGGACACCATAAATCTCTCAAGTGGCGACTCTGAATCTTAAATAAATAAAAAAACGAATCCCGTTTCGATTTTCCTTAAATTGGAAAAACTCCTTTATTACTATATTTCTTCCCGAGGTGTAGTAAAAGCCGGATAAAAAGCGAAAAAAGGAGGTGTGACATTAAGTATATTTAATTGGTTGTATTCACTGTATTTCTATTTGTATTTAGTATATTTTAATGTATTTCATTATATTTTAAAATTAAATATATTGACTTTTTATACTCTTTTCTATTTTAATATTTGTATTTTATGTATTTCAATATTTATATATGTATTCATGCACGAATGCAGATGTATTCAGCTGTATTAAAAAAATAAAAACCTTTGAAATATATAAATACAAGAAAAAATATATATTTATGCAAAAATACAATGTATTTTAGTGAATTTGTATAGAATACAACGTATTTAATATCCCTATATGTGACTAAATAGCAAAAAAGAGAAGAAAGTTCACCGGAGATGGTATTTTTCGGCCAAGTAAAATATTGTATACATTGTAATAAAACTAAAAATGGAGACGGATAAAAACTCCGACCATCGAATCTTCTTCGGCATAAAAAATATTGCAATAACTTTGTAGAGTAATCCATTGCAATATCCTGCGTAGAAGAAAGCTGCAGTGGCCCTCTTATTTCAAAGTTGTTGAATCAGCCATGACAACAACAACCACCCAGTATAGTCCAACAAGTGGGGTATGGGGAGGGTAGGTATCACGAACCAAATTGATGGAACGCGAGGGGAACCCGGTACCTTACTCAACTAAGTACCAACATAACGTATCTTTTTATCTCATGATATCATAAATAACTGAGCCGGAGAGGCTGCCGTGAAATAGGTAGGATACAACATGTAATACAAATCTATACGTAAGACGTACAGGCCTAAAAGCCCAAAATAACCACTTGTACCCTGAATATAGGCCGACAAGACCACACAATATATTACGTACATGAAATATGTCTACAAGCCTCTAAGAATATAAAATTTTCATAAAGGTCGGGACAGAGTCCCGCCACACCAAACAATACGCGTCTAAATCATACCAACCAAACAACTTCCAAGCAAATGGAGTGCACCAACATCTTCCGCTGAGCTGATAACCTACTTGGAGGGCTCTCGACCTGTCTATCGGGAACTGCAGGCATGAAATGCATCATCCCCAGGCAAAAGAGACGTCATTAAGAATAATGTACCGAATATGTAAGGCACATAAATAAGTACATAACAGACATGGAAGAAATACAGAGTAATTGACTCAACCTGTAAGTCTCGATAACTCCGCAAATCATGAAATACTTTTAGCATCATGCATATGCGAATGAATGTCTTGTCACGCATAGGTACATGTTTCATAACATCATCTACCTCTGAGGGAATCCCATCATATCATATTAGCCACTGTGGGCAAAATCATCATCGTATACCAGCTGATCAGGTGGTGGTGCGTATATAACGCCATAACATTTCCTATATACATGTATTTAATGTCACGTGGTCACGGGTCAATGTACATGAATGCAATGCATGAAAAGTACGTTAATAAAATCTTTCGGAATACGTCACGACCCAATTTCCAAACCTGGTCGTGATGGTGCCTCTCGTGAAGACAAGGCCAGCCAACAAACACAAATTGTCTCTTTAACAATTATTAAACATAAATGAATAGACAAAATACAGCTTAACGATAATAATAACCGGTATTTACAACCCAACACAACCCGACCGGAGTGTCACAAGTCACGAGCATCTAAAGAAACCTGAACACAGCTACAGGGCCAATAATATAAAAAAAATAAATTCTGGAAACTCTAAAGACAACATTCGGTGCCGCGAACGCTGGCGGTCACCTTGCTCAGCTACAATAACAAAATCCTCAATCAGCTCAAACCCGCTACCGGGTAACAAATATCTGCAACTGCACACGAGGTGCAGGGAGTAAAGTGAGTACTCCAACTTAGTGAGTAATAAAACTAAATAATAACTGAGCAACAGAAATCACGTAAGGCACTCCATCATGCTATAAAGAACACTGTAATCCTTTGAGAAATTAGTAAAACCGTGAAATCCTTTAGAAAATATCTGGGCTCAGTTAAAACCTCTTTTGAAAATATCTTTTTCAATAGTTAAGAAAATGAATGCGTAATCAGATAGTGCAAGTCAGCACATAAGTCAGCCCCACAACACTCCACCAACAAATAACACCATGGTATTTGGTAAACAGTGTAAGAAGTAGCATGGATGCCAATGATATGAGAGTGCTGAATGTCATGACAAACATTACAAAATAAGAACAAATTCATGAGTGCAATGCAATGTATATGAAGGTAAACTCTGGTACCCACTGCGGCATACAACCCGATCCATTTAACGTCGACGACGCTCACTGGGGGGTATACAGACTCCAAAGGGCTCCTACAGCCCAAGCGCAATATCAAGCCATCTCGTGGCATCTATTAATTCCTGGTCAGTCATTATTACCTGATCGGTCAGTCATTGTTACCTAACCAATTTACAGCATACAGTGTCATTGTTACCACTGTTTCAAGTCACATCATACTGTGTCATTGTTACCACTGTTTCAAGTCACATCATACAGTGTCATTGTTACCATTGTTTCAAGTCACATCATACAGTTTCATTGTTACTACTGTTTCGAAATCACTGCTGCGGCGCGCAGCCCGATCCATGCTCAGTCCAGAAATCAACATAAGCCCCTTGGGCATTTGTAAAATAGTAGTTCTCAGCCCGAAATATCATTTGAGTTTTCAAAACTTAGAAGTATGGCTGAGTTTGCAAAACAAGTATAGCAACATATGCTAAAACAGTAATATCAATCCCCGAAGGATTCACATAGTTGGCACGAAGCCCAAACATGGCAATCAGACTATAGTATGATGATACAAGTAGTTTCAGTCAAATACACGGTAAAATCAACAGCCGGGACGGACCAAGTCACAATCCCCAATGGTGCTCTACCCCACGCTCATATCCGGCGGGCAAGTCACCTTAATACAGCACAATGATGTGCAAATCCGGGGTTTCAGACCTTCAGGATATCATTTACAAGTATTACTCACCTCGAACCGGTGAAATCTCTAGCTCGCGACGCCTTTGCCCCTCAAATCGGCTTCCACGCGCGTCGAATCTAACCAAAATCAGAGCGAATGCATCACAATATGCCAATGGAACAATACCCAATCGAAAAACAATCGAAAAATAGCAAAAATCTCGAAACTAGCAAAACCCGAGCCTCGGGCTCACTTCTAAAAAATTACAAAACTTACATTACCGAATTCCTCTTCTTGCCACGAGTTCATACATACTAAGAACTCCCAAATCCGAGCTCAAATGACCTATCAAATTCCAATTTGAAATATCAAAAACTCGAGCCCTAGCTTCACCCTCTTTTGATGAATTTCAACCCATTTTCATGTTAAATATGACATAATTTCGTGTATTTAAGATAAGGGACTTACCTCCAATCGATTCCCAGTCAAAACTCCCTTAAATTCTCGCCAAAATCTCTCAAGCTCACTTAAAAATAGTGGAAATAACATAACCCTCGCGGATGAAAAATAACATTTAAACCTACTGGACTTCAGGGGTTTCCGCTTCTCGGTCCCCACATCGCTTCCGCGTGACCGCTTCTGCGATCCTTGTCCGCTTCAGCGGAATCTCATTAAATCCCAACGGTCGCTTCGACAACAAAATTCTTCGCTTCTGTAAATCCTCACCTCCAAGCCCAAATCGCTCCTGCGACTCGTTGTCCGCTTCTGCGGACTCGCATGGGCGAAAATACTTCCGCTTCTGCGAAACTGCTCAACCTCACCCTCTTTCGCACCTGCGATGACATCTCCGCCTCCGCGCAACCGCATCTGCGGTCTCCTTTCCGCAGATGCGGAAACACCTCCTGCAACCAAACCTGCAATTTTTCCAACTTCAAATTCCTTCCGTTAGCCACTCGAAATCACCCCGAGGCCCCCGAAACCTCAACCAAAGGCACCAACATATCCCAAAACATCATACAAACTTTTTCCAACTATCAAAACACATCGAACAATCACTAAAATCATCAATTCACATCGGATTCAAGCCTAAGTTTCTTCAAAACTTCCGAAACACGCATTCGATCAAAAACCCAACCAAAACACCTCCGAATGACCTGAAATTCTGCACGCACATCCAAAATCACCTAACAGAATTACTGCAACTCTCGGAATTCCATTCCGAACCTCGGATCAAAATCTCACCCATCAACCGGAATTCGCCAAAATACTAACTTCGCCAATTCAAGCCTAATTCCACACTGGACCTCCAAAATCAATTCTGATCACACTTCTAAGTCACAAATCACTTCCCGAAGCTAACCAAATCACCGAAAATCCCATCCGAGCCCTCTAGCTCATAAGTCAACATTCTGTTGATTTTTCCAAACCAAGTCTTTCCTTAAAGAGACTAAGTGTCTCATTTCCTACCAAAACCAATCCAGTTCAACTCTAACACACCAAATACTGATAATGAAACATGAATAAGCATAAAATGGGGAAAACGGAGCAGTAACACATGAGACGACGGGTCGGGTCATCACATCCTCCCTAACTTAAACAAACGCTCGTCCTAAAGCGTACCCAGAGTTGTACTAGAGGCAACCCAATAGCTGAATGACCTTACCGAGCGTATACCCGGGGTAATCCCTCGTCACCCTATCTCGCATAGGTCCGATAACACAATATAGCTGAAATTTTATGGTCCATCTAAACCATAAACCGTATGACCACATTGCACTTTCCGAAATCATACACATGATCAGAACCTCACATATATACTCATAATAAGCCCGAACCAGCTGTAATAACCCATGCTTGCAACCTCGGGTGAAGTCATATGATATACCACATAATCCAAACACCCGAA
Organism: Nicotiana glauca; assembly: GCA_026770625.1. Lineage (NCBI taxonomy): Eukaryota > Viridiplantae > Streptophyta > Magnoliopsida > Solanales > Solanaceae > Nicotiana > Nicotiana glauca. Next base: position 31,627 of record MU779756.1, on the reverse strand, counting down.
ATGATAGCTTCTATTCACAGTAGTTACCCACAACAACCAAATACCGATAGAAAACCTCTTATTTAGCCAAATTATTATTCTAACACTTTCATATACTGCCAACGATAAATGAAACACGCAGCAAACCGTAACCATTTCTCAAATCAACCATTCATGAAGCTACTTCCCTTTTGACTAATACCACAGCAGATTTTTGGGTTGAACCTCGATATTATCCTTCTAACAAGCTGAAATCAAATATATTCGTGTTCATTAATGACTCCAACGATCACCTCGAACCCAACATACCACTCTGGTGATATGACACATCAACACAAGCCTAAGCCACAACTTGCATAATACGCGCACCATTGAGGGACGGTCTGAACATACTCAAATCATGACAAATGACTCAAACGAAAGAGCTGTAATTCAAGTCCATCAGTCACAACACAAGGCTGAGACCCCGTCTCAGATCGTAGAGATAGAACACCTGAACCTACCTCAAAAGGTCATAACTCTACGTAGCCACGCTACAATGCGCGATCCTACCCAAACACTGTCACACATGAAGCACTTCAAGTCGCTATACTTAAAATCAATAGCCACGCACAATAATGTCTGAAACCAAGAAATCCCTTACACCCACGGTGAAACCAATAACACACGACACATAACCCGATAGGCCATAACCAATACTCCATACACCGAGCAACACTCAATTACTCTTCCCGCTCGACTTCCTCTCTGAATCCTCCATAGAACCGCACCACATGTGCCAATATCCAACAAATCATAACGTCTCACAGCACGGAAAAAGCAACTCATAGATCTCCCCAAATCACTAACAAGCTCAATAACAATCGATCAACCTATCCCTCAACAATACAACTCGGGGCCAACTAAGCTAACTCAAGCTAAATACGTAGCCACCTCGGTTTGCCAACGAACTAAATATCAAGAAGCCTGAAGCTGCTCCTTCCACTACTATAACTCCTGTCGGAGCCATACGATACGTGCCCGACACCAAATCAATATCGAAATCTACAACCTCGCCCGGCGACATGCCCGGCCACAAGAAACGCATCTGAAAAAGTCTCTCAATACCGGAACTGAATCAATGGTAGAAATCTTTGCACTGACATCCGCCACGAAGGCCCAATTAAGAAAAACAATCCTTCCTAGCCATTCGCTGGTCTTTGTAATACAAACCACTCTGCTAAAACATAATCCGATGCACCTCGCCATGCAACATGTGGCATTTTCCAACATAGCCCATAGCACAATAGTCTAGAATAACCCAACACTGAGACAACTAGTCTACACCCCAATATCATATCCAAAATCTAATATACCAAGCAAAAAAGGATCCACTCTGGCCTCCAAATCCCAATAGCCACTAACGATACCAATACACACGATCCACAACCGCTACACAGTCTAAACCTGAGAACTCCCAGTCTCCAACTCCATATAGCACCCGAATCACTGTACATGATCCTAAATTCTGCAGTATGAATACATATTACACCTCGAGTACCCAATCATTCCACGAAAGATATTCTAAAATTCTTCTGTGCCATCAAACAAACTCAGATATCAGCAGTCGATCTAGCCAGAAAGCACCTTAATACTATCGTATTATCATCAGTCTAATCATATTACCCTTCTTCCGAGACATATACTCTCGTCAAATCACTTCCGATTAGCCGTACCATTTCCTTGATTACCTGAGGCTACCCGTTGCCTATGAATTTTATGAACTTCTTTTCATAACTGAACTGTAACTCATCTAGCCAAGACCTTCTGTCAATCACATCTAGAAGAAGAATCATTACACATTCCATGCTTCGCATACCCATAGATAATATATGCATCCCCAAACCACGGTAAAACCCAACAAGAACTCTCTCCCAATTCCATTCGCACAAGCTAATCTGCCAGGACTGAATGCTTTTATCCAAACGTAGCCAAGCAAGCTGTAAAAACTCAAGAGCATTGCTGCCAAAATGCCTATAAAAGCTCATTACCTCGAACATATACAAAGAATTAATCATACCCTTACCATACCGATTCGATCTATTATAAAGCTATTCCATCTATCTAATTTTTTTTCTGATTTATCATCAACTTGATATTTCTCCCTCGTTGTAGCACCACAATGCCTCAACCCAGGTTTACCACACGATACTCGGACATAAGACCAAACTGTCTAAGACCCACAAGCCACTGAATACTCTCTCAAATATTCCCAGGAACACCACATTCCCAAAATAATCTACTAGGAAGAACTTCCTGTGAACCTGAATTCGTTGCCATTACTTTCCAGATGCTGATACATAGGATCCCATAATTAATATAGAAATACCACAAGCCTCGACATTCTCCGATGAATACATAGTCTCTGACCACATACACAACCTTGAGACACCTGATTGTTACATGTAGGATCTTGAACACAATAAAACAATTCTCGAGAGTCATTACTTCATATTCGAACTGTAATTTACCTGATCAAATGGACATAACCACCTGTGCCTCATTAGCACTCTGACACCGCAGGACGTGATCTCATTCCAATACAACCAAACAACTTCTTTCTCTTTACGCTAAGTATTATTTATCAACAACAACTTAAGACATCCTATTATTTCCACACATCTACGAAGTACCATATAACCTTTGTCAAAATTTTGCTTCACTCGTGCCATCCTCAGCTCAATTTCTGCAACCAGATCTGATCCGCCAGCATACCTCGAAAAGGGACCAACATAGCATATAACCGTACAATCAGCTAATCAACAGCAACCTCCCCAACTTGGCTTGAAGCCATACATCAAGACACACTCAACAACTCATAACACTTTTACTTTAATGATGCCATATTACCATAGTGAGATTAAACTCAAATCATTTACAAGTTTGTGAAAACACAGATCATCTAGTACTGTAATCCTCTGCAAATCTCGCATTCATCTCCACGTCAATTGAGTCTACTCTCTTGAGCGACCCGAATTTATCAAATTTCAACATGTACTCTTCAATTACACATGAGATCTTCTAACAATATACATAAGAATCGTACCACTCAAGAACACTCCGCAGGAGATAACCCACCTGCTTCTCCTCAGTTTAGTAATTCAGCACACCTTTCCATCATTATATATGTTACACAGTCATTTAGTCTTCCTGGGTCTGAATTCCTACCGCGACACGTAATGTACTTCACTTCCCAACTAGGAGACACGAAAATATTCTTCACGCGCCCATAACTCGGGGCTACACAACAGATCACAATAGGAATCGAACACTTACCAGCTCATCTATCATTCAGCAGACTCCTTCGTCACTACCAACATCACATAGATACATCTCGCAGGACCAACATACTCATCACATGGATATCCAACCGTCATTCCGTCTAATAGGGACAATACCGAACATACAAGTTCAAAACACTTGCTTACACAATCAGCACCTCGGTGCTCAAGCCATAGGCAAAGATCCGGCCTCAAGTCCTCCAGACTGGCCCAACATGCTCACGAAGATCACATCTCGCCCCTCGATCGGGGAAATCACAAATCATCAAGGCACATATAATACTGAGCGCTCATGTGCGTATACAGACTTGAGGAAGAAATATCAAGAGTTTTATCTCAAGATGAATCAAGTACGCACGATAAGAATTCCAAGAATGTGAAGTTTTCTAAAGGTTCTACAGCCTCTCAAGGATAAATACAGACATCTCCATACCGATCCGCGAGACTGTACTAAACTTGCTCATGACTCGTGAGACCTAGTAACCTAGGCTCTGATACCAACTTGTCATGACCCAATTTCCAAAACCGGTCGTGCTGGTGCCTCTCGTGAAGACAAGGCCAGCCAACTAACCCAAATCGTCTCTTTAACAATTATTAAACATAAATGAATAGATAAACACAGCTTAACGACAATAATAACCGGTATTTACAACCCAACACCACCCGACCGGGGTGTCACAAGTCACGAGCATCTAAAGAAACCTGAACATAGCTACAGGGCCAATAATATACAATAATAAATTTTGGAAACTCTAGATACAACGTTCGGTGCCGCGAACGCTAGTGGGTCACCTTGCTCAGCTATAATAAAAAAATCCTCAATCAGCTCAAACCCGCTACCGGGTAACAAATACCTGCAAATGCATGTGAGGTGCAGGGAGTAAAGTGATTACTCCAACTCAGTGAGTAATAAAAGTAAATAATAACTAAGCAGCAGAAATCACGTAAGGCACTCCATCATGCTATAAAGAACAGTGCAATCCTTTGAGAAATCAGTAAAATCGTGAAATCCTTTAGAAAATATCTGGGCTCAGTTAAAACATCTTTTGAAAATATCTTTTACAATAGTTAAGCAAATGAATGCATAATCAGATAGTACAAGTCAGCACATAAGTCAGCCCCTCGGGCACAGCACTCCACCAACAAATAACACCAGGGTATCTTGTAAACAGTACAAGAAGTAGCATGGATACAATGATATGAGAGTGCTGAATGCCATGACAATCATTACAAAATAAGAACAAATGCATGAGTGTAATGCAATGCATATGACGGTACACTCCGGTACCCGCTTCGGCGTGTAGACCGATCCATTTAAGGTCGACGGCGCTCACTGGGGGTGTGTCAGACTCCGGAGGGGCTCCTACAGCCCAAGCGTAATATCAAGCAACCTCATGGAATCAATTAATTCCTGTTCAGTCATTGTTACCTGACCGGTCAGTTATTGTTACCTGACCAATTTACAACATACCGTGTCATTGTTACCGATGTTTCAAGTCATATCATACAATGTCATTGTTACCACTAGTTCAAGTCACGTCATACAGTGTCATTTTTACCATTGTTTCAAGTCACATTATACAGTGTCATTGTTACCACTGTTTCAAGTCACATCATACAGTGTCATTTTTACCACTATTTCTAAATCACTGCTGCGGCACATAGCCCGATCCATCTCAGTCCAGAAATCAACATAAGCCCCTTGGGCTTTTGTAAAACAGTAGTTCTTAGCTCGAAATATCATTTAAAATATCATTTGAGTTTTCAAACCTTAGAAGTATGGCTGAGTTTGCAAAACAGTATTTAAAACCTTGGACTGAAACCAAATGATATGCAAGATATGCTTAAACATTAATATCAATCCCCGAAGGATTCACATAGTTGGCACGAAGCCCTAACATAGCAATCAGCCCATAGTATGATGATACAAGTAGTTTCAGTCAAATACGCGATAAAATCAACAACCGGGACGGACCAAGTCACAATCCCCAATGGTGCTCTACCCCACGCTCATATCCGGCGTGCAAGTCACCTTAATACAACACTATGATGTGCAAATCCGGGGTTTCAAACCCTCAGGATATCATTTACAAGTATTACTCACCTCGAACCGGTGAAATCTCTAGCTCGCGACACCTTTGCCTCTCAAATCGGCCTCCACACGCGTCGAATCTAACCAAAATCAGAGCGAATGCATCACAATATGCCAATGGAACAATACCCAATCGAAAACAATCGCAAAATAGCAAAAATCTCGAAACTAGCAAAACCTGAGCCCCGGGCTCACTTCTCAAAAATTACAAAACTTACATTACCGGATTCCTCGTCTCGCCACGAGTTCATACATACCAAGAACTCCCAAATCCGAGCTCAAATGACCTATCAAATTCATATTTGAAATATCAAAAACTCGAGCCCTAGCTTCACCCTCTTTTGATGAATTTCAACCCATTTTCATGTTAAATCTAACATAATTTCATGTATTTAAGCTAAGGGACTTACCTCGAATCGATTCCCAGTCAAAACTCCCTTAAATTCTTGCCAAAATCTCTCGAGCTCGCTTAAAAATGGTGGAAATAACATAACCCTCGCGGATGAAAAATAACATTTAAACCTACTGGCATTCAGGGGTTTCCGCTTCTGCGGTCCCCACATCACTTCCGCGTGACCTCTTCTGCGATCCTTGTGCGCTTCAGCGGAATCTCATTAAATCCCAACGGTCGCTTCGATGACAAAATTCTTCGCTTCTGCAAAGCCTCACCTCCAAGCCCAAACCGCTCCTGCGACTCGTTGTCCGCTTTTGCGGACTCGCATAGGCGAAAATACTTCCGCTTCTGCGGAACTGCTCAACCTCACCCTCTTTCGCACATGCGATGACATCTCCACCTCCGCGCAACCGCATCTGCGGTCTCCTTTCTGCAGATGCAGAAACACCTCCTGCAACCAAACATGCAATTTTTCCAACTTCAAATTCCTTCCGTTAGCCACCCGAAATCACCCCAAGGCCCCCGGGACCTCAACCAAAGGCACCAACATATCCCAAAATATCATACAAACTTGTTCCAACCATCAAAACACATCGAACAATCAGTAAAATCATCAATTCACATCGGATTCAAGCCTAAGTTTCTTCAAAACTTCCGAAATATGCATTCGATCAAAAACCCAACCAAAACACCTCCGAATGACCTGAAATACTGCACGCACATCCAAAATCACCTAACGGAGCTACTGCAACTCTCGGAATTCCATTCCGACCCTCGGATCAAAATTTCACCCTTCAACCGGAATTCGCCAAAATACTAACTTCGCCAATTCAAGCCTAATTCCACATCGGACCTCCAAAATCAATTCCAATCGCACTTCTAAGTCAAAAATCACTTCCTGAAGCTAACCAAATCACCGAAAATCCCATCCGATCCCTCTAACTCATAAGTCAATATCCGGTTGACTTTTCCAAACCAAGTCTTTCCTTAAAGAGACTAAGTGTCTCATTTCCTACCAAAACCAATCCAGTTCAACTCTAACACACCAAATACTGATAATGAAACATAAAGAAGCACAAAATGGGGAAAACAGAGTAGTAACACATGAGACGACAGGTCGGGTCGTCACAGAATGTCATAAGACCATTTTGCCTTTAAACTTTCATATTTTTTTTAGACCCATGAAAAGATGATAAAATATTATGACACATGGAACTTCAAGAACATAGATATCTCCAATACTTCTATGAATAGAGTCATTCATGGAATTTGTGCATTTGCACGTTTCGTTCGTATCGTATGGATCATGCCAAAAGAAACAAGAGATAACCTTAACATACCCGGAGTAGGAAAAACTCTGTAAAATATTTTATTGAAAACCTTCGTAGATTGAACTTAGAACCTAAAAGTCGGATTAAGCTACTGCCCTTTGAAATTGAGGAATGAAATCCTACTTTGATTGTTGAAATTTGGATGAAATTGCTTCTAATGAAGCTTTTGTTATGAAATGAAATGCTTCTGCTTCAACTTCCTTGGCTTTAAGCCAAAGGCATATTGTGGTTTAGCCTTTACAAAAAATTCCTACTAAATCTCATGTATAAGATTTAAAAAACTTATCAAGACTTAACTTAAGTCATGATTTGGTTATTACATAGTAGACATCTGGCAAAGTGACCAAGAGTCATCTTTTGCCATTGTGGCTTTATGTCACGTGGAATGGTGGGTGAAGATTAATAATCTTTACCCACGTATTAGTTAACTAGGTAATGTTCCATTACTCAGTAATTAATTAATTACACATAAATTAAAATTATCTCAAATTACTTAAAATTTTGCTTATTTTTAATATATTTTATACATCGCACTACCGTGGTCATATAGTACCTTGCATGTTACTAGTCCATAATTATTGGGTATTATCGCTCAACCCGTATTTTATCCCAAAATACCAAACTTGGACAAAATTCATTTTCTTTGACTTGCTCCCCCTTTCGCCTTCATGAATTTACTAATCACTTGTGAAATAGCATAATCCTTATAATCTCCAAATCATCTTTCACTTGGACTAATGTCAATTACCTTACGATAAATTTAACGTACAATACTTCAGGGTGCAACATCGTCGTAACTTAATACTGCGAAGCGTGACATCGACGTAATACTGCGGGGCATAACAGTAGAATGTACACAGCCTTACCCCTACTCTGGAAGGGCAGAAAGACTATTTTCGTTAGACCCTCAGCTAAAGAAGGTGAGAGAAGCCCTGATAGAAAGTAATAGCCAAACAAATAACTGAATCAGCCATTGAAGAGGAAATTTGAAGTTTTCTAATGAAAACCTAACAATATTGATGATTTTTTTAAACAAAAAAGTGAAGAGAAAAAGAAGAAGCTTGAACCAACCAAAAACCCAAAACCTTAACACGTACCATAAATTTTTGGAGCAAAAATGTTGAAAGTGAGAGAGAGAATCGTGTAATGAGAGAATCGTTCTTCAAAAATCGCGAATACAATTTTGCTATGCGAGAGAGAGAGAGAGAGAGAGAGAGAGAGAGAGAGAGAGAGAGAGAGAGAGAGAGATAGAGAGAGAAAGAAGAAATTTTTTGTTGTGATTTTGGGAGAGAATAACTGAAAGAATGAGTGAACAAAATGGTACAAAGCGTATTTAATTCATTAACGATAGTGTATCATCATGACCCAAAATCCAACTAGTCGTGATGGCACTTAACCGAACCTGCCAGGTAAGTCAATTAACAACTATCCAATTTCAATGAAATTTAATAAGAAAATTAAGTAAAAGAAAATATCTAAATCTTATACATTTTCCAAGGACTGGTAGTACATATCATGAACTTCTAAAATTAGAATTTACAAAGCTGGTATGAAACATATATATCATCTGCTGGAAATGTATATAAATAGATTTTTATAAATCTAAGGCTACCATGAACAAGAGGTACCTACAACCAGAACGCAGGTACATCTACAATTCCAGCTCCAGTCGATCACTACAACATCAACATCCAACATGTGCATGCAAGTTGCAGAAGTGTAGTATGAGTACAATCGAACCCATGTACTCAATAAGTAACAAACTTAACCTTAGGTTGAAAATAGTGACGAGCTGGAACTAAGGTTGAAGTCCAGCACTAATAGACAACAACAGTTCATAACAATATAATGAAAGTCATAAAATAAGTAACTCAGAGATAAAATGCTCAGCTCGTTCAGAGTTTTAGAAAATAGGCTTGTTTTTCAAGTATATCAGTGAAACCCAAATCTTTTATCGAAATTGCCAAAAATATGAATAAGTCTGAAAACGTAATTTCTCCTAAAAATCCTTTCAACAATAAGTAAGATGTTTCCTTTTTCCAGATAGCAAGAGTAAAATACATCTTTATGTCTATATGTCAATATATATTAGAAGCCATGAATGCCGTGATATTGTACAACATGAGAAAAATGCATCTCTATGCTTGTATATCATGTGTTCATGTCAATGCAATGTATCTCAGAGATAAACTCAGGTACTCACACTCTTAGAGTACCCAATCTCTCTGTCTCACAGTTTTCACTCATCATGCTCAATCACTCGATATGCATAGTCACTTAGTATTGTATATAGCCAATCCACGCCAGGGAAGATCCATCCCTAATATATACATAGCAACTGAAAGTCAGTCATTCAGTATTGTATAAGGCTAATGCAACCTGGGGAAGACATCCCTAAATATAAATGTTTCGGACAAGATTCATGTTCAGATCCATCCCTCAATATAAATCAACCGCGCTCATTGGGAGTGTGTGCAGGCTTCGGAGGGGCTCCTTCAGCCAAAGCGCTACATCAAGCCAATCATGGCATAAATCAATGATAATCATTACGACGTGCAACTCGATCTACATATATACATATATCACTCACAGCTCAGGCTCTAGGACTCACTCAGTCATCAATCTCTCCAGTCTCTCGGTCTCACAATGCCATGAAACTAGCCCAAAATGATGATATGACGTGCCAATAATAGCAACAAAGACTAAGATATAATATGAATGAATGAACATGGCCGAGTATGAAATTGCAAGTTAAACAAATAATTCAACAACAATACGACCTCGATGGGTCCCAACAGAATAAACATGTAGCCTTGACATGGTTTCTAACATGGGTCACAGATCAATAGCTCTAGTACGTAAAGATTTCATGGTTATAGATAAGATTAGGTAAATACACAGTACCACAGAAATAACGAAGTCACGACTCACGTGGTGTACGCTCACAAGCCAGTCACCTAGCATGTGCGTCACCTCAACACCAAAACACATAATACTTAATTCGGGATTTCATAGCCTTGACACCAAGATTAGAAGTATTACTTACCTTGAACAAGCCAAATCCAATACCTAGCAAGCCAAACGATGCTCCAAAAATGTCATCCTGCGAGTAACGAGCTCCGAATGGCTTGAAACTAACCAAAAGCAACTCTAATACACCAAAGAAAACAAACCCAATCTATAAAGGTCGAATCCTTAATCACAATCCCAAAATCGACCAAAAGTCAAACCATGGTCTGCGCCACGAAACCCGAAAAAAACTCATAAAATCCGACAATCCATTCAATTACTAGTCCAACCATACTAACAATGCTAATAACATAACACGGACTTACTCGAGGCCTCAAATCACACATAACAACATAACGACGAAACACACCTCAAATCAAATTTAATGAACTTTCGAACTTTCGACTTCCAAAAACTCGCGCCGAAACATGTCAAATCAACTCGGAATGAACTTAAATTTTGCACACTAGTCCTAATATATCTTACGGAGCTACTCGTGCCCCCAAACTAACAAGCGAAGTGCAAATGTTCAAAACGATCAGTCGGGTCGTTACATGTATACCATAAATACCTATTTTACTATAAAAAATAAAAAATAGTTATAGAAAATAATATTTTAAAAGGGTTTTGAATTATAGTAAATATGGAGTAAAGTTTTGCTTTATAAGAGGTAAAATTTCCTTTAATAAATTATTCAATATTTTTCTTCATATTAAGGACCCTTCCTAATTTCCTGCTCCAATCTATATTCGTAGACACTCCAGAACATAATTTAGGGCTAGCTTCATTAGTTTTAATTTCTTTTGCTTCATGTTTTGCTTTCCAGAAATTTTGGGAAGAAAATAATCAAGAATCGACATAAAAATTTAAATTTATAATTCCTGGTGTTCCTTCATTGAACTTAAAATATTAATTTGACTTGTATAATATATTCCCGATGATGAATGAAAATATTGAAGTAATAAATAAAATGAGAGAAACTAAATAAATTGGGTTTTTGTGGGGCTTGATCCGTTAAAAAGCGAGCATCCAGAAAATAAGGTAAAAATTGCAGTAAAAATTGAATGGGGCGTCCTATTTGGTCGTCCCCATTTAATATATACCCATTTTTTTAAAACTTTGAATTTGTTCCCACTTTTTAAGCAAATTCAACTCCTTTCTCCTCCTCCTTCTCCTCCTTCGTTTTCTTCTTCTTCTTCTTTTTTTTTTTTTTTTTTTTTGTAAAATCAACAAGTAAAACGAAAAAAAGAAAAAAATCAAATAAAAATAAAAAATAAAAATAAAA
>MU779754.1:5907-42085 GCA_026770625.1 Nicotiana glauca | reverse complement strand
TACTACTCTTCTGCACATTTTTGTTGTGCAGATACAGGTACTCCCGTTCAGTTCTGTCAGCCTTGGAAGGAGGCGTATTGGTAGAGACTTCAAGGTATATCTGCTACGTCCGCAGACCGAGGAGTCCCTTTCCAGCTATTCTGTAATAAGTATAGTTCTTCCAGTATTTTCTCCTTTGTATAGATATTCTTGAGTCAGAGCCTCTTATGTATCCCTTAGCTAGTGATTTGTGAGTTTCCGGGTTTTGGGAAGTTTTGTTAGCTTTGAGAATTATTGTGGTATGTGCCGAACGGCACCTTAAACCCTGTTTATTTTACCAGTTCAGTTTTATTTATTTTCTTCCGCAAATTTTGGTTTATCTTCCGCATTGTTAGGATTACCTAGTCATAGGGACTAGGTGCCATCACGACATGTTCATGGTGGGTGAACTGGGGTCGTGACACTTCCCCTTTAACGCGTTCGCGAGTCCTCTCTCGCGTTCGCATACAAGCCAGTCCCAGCCCATAGCCCCTTCTTCTACGCGTTCGCGATTAGCACCACGCGAATGCGATGCCTTGACCTATCCCCCCTTTCGCGAACGCGACATTGTGTCGCGAATGCATAGAGCAAAGTGCTCCAGTGATTTTTTTTAAAAACAGAACATTTCATTACGGGATTTCTTCACTTCTTCTCACGAGCTCCCTTCTCTATCAAGCCTTAGGACTCCATTGAAGCTCCCCTCTTTCAAGACCTCTTGGGTAAGTAATTCCCCACCTAATTCCTTCACTTTCCTTCATTAGTTGGTGAATTCCTAAGCTTATAACCATGAAATCAAAGTAGAAATTAGGGCTTTTGGGTAAAGTTAGGTTTTTGGGAACTTTGGGCGATTCAACCTCAATTTGGGGTCGAATCTTAAAATAAATTATATATTTGAACTCGTGGGGTTATGAGTGACTAGGTTTCGGTCCGAGCCTCATGTTTGGACCATGTGGGCCTAGCGTCAAATTTTGGTATTTTTGGAAGAGTGCTAGAAAACTCATTTCTAGGCTATGGGATTATGTTGTTGAGCCTTAATTGATACTATTAAACTAATTATGCCTAGATATCGTTGTTTTGGAGTTGGATTGTAAAGGAAAGGCGGTAATTGAGGATTGATTGCTATTCTTTGGACCAAGGTAAGTGTTTGATCTAACTTTGGCTTGAGGGAATAGGATTAGAGTATTATTAATTGTTATTTGCTAAATGATTGAGTACGGTGTATAGGCATGGTGACGAGTATCTATACACCGGTGTCTAGCATGACCGTGGGTCTTTGTTTGTGCTTATTTTGGTATATTTTGGGACTCTTCCAGGCTAAATTAATGATTTCTACATAATGTGAAAAGTATGAGGATTAATTGTGAATTGTGAATTCTTTGGAGCTTTTGATCAAACGATAAGAATACTATTGAGTAAGAAATGAAAGAAATGGAAAGAGATGTGATTAATCCCTTGCCGGGATGGTTTGAGTATATTGATTATTTCCCTTGCCGGGATGTGAAAGTTGTTGTTATTGCTCCCTTGCCAGGAATTTAGCTGTTCAATTGTGTTTTTCCCTTGCGGGGACATTTCTTGTTATTATTTATTTCCCTCGCCCGTTTAGTTGTGATTGCTGTTTGGGTAAGGAAGAGTGATGATGCACGAAGGGTCATTCCGTGCCATTGTTTATTATATTTGCACGAAGGGTCATTCTGTGCCATTGTTAATTATATTATGCACGAAGGGACATTCCGTGCCATTGTTTGATTATATTTGCACGAAGGGTCATTCCGTGCCATTGTTAATTATATTATGCACGAAGGGACATTCCGTGCCATTGTTTGATTATATTTGCACGAAGGGTCATTCCGTGCCATTGTTAATTATATTATGCACGAAGGGACATTCCGTGCCATTGTTTGATTATATTTGCACGAAGGGTCATTCCGTGCCATTGTTAATTATATTATGCACGAAGGGACATTCCGTGCCATTGTTTGATTATATTTGCACGAAGGGTCATTCCGTGCCATTGTTAATTATATTATGCACGAAGGGACATTCCGTGCCATTGTTTGATTATATTTGCACGAAGGGTCATTCCGTGCCATTGTTAATTATATTATGCACGAAGGGACATTCCGTGCCATTGTTTGATTATATTTGCACGAAGGGTCATTCCGTGCCATTGTTAATTATATTATGCACGAAGGGACATTCTGTGCCATTGTTGATTATATTATGTACGAAGGGTCATTCCGTGCCATTGTTTGATTGTATTTGCACGAAGGATCATTCCGTGCCATGAATTGAGAGTTATGTGAGGAAAGCACGAAGAGTGATGCCGTGCATTTTATTTGATTGCTTTGGGTGAGGATTAGAGTAAAAGCATGAAGGTTGATGCCGTGCAACTGTTGGATTTCTTGTTTCTGTTAATTATTGTTGTGCCCTGTATCTTTTTTCAGTTGATGACCTTTATATCCGGATTGTACTCCCCCATAGTATGCTTTCCTCCCTTTTTACTATTTATTTTTGGTATTCTTTCCCTCTATTGTACATATATATAGAGAAATGTACAGGTTGATTTGGTAGTCCTGTGTAGCCTCGTCACTACTTCGCCGGGGTTAGGCCAGGAACCTACCAGCACATGGGGTCAGTTGTGCTGATGCTACACTTCTGTGCTTTTTGCACAGATCATGGTACCGGAGCAGCTTTTGGAACACAGCAGTAGTATACAGATCGGGAGCTGACTTCGGTCCAGGGACTACGAGGTAGCCTAGCTGGCGTTCGCAGGCCGAAGTCCCTTTCTATATTTTTAGTTTGTTTTCATTGTACCGAAACAGACATTATGTATTTTCCATTCAGCCTTGTTTGTAGCACTCTTTAATGGTTCGTGAGATAGCGACTCCAGTCTTGGGTAGTGAAATGTTAAGCTTCCGCATTCTGGGTTTTCAGTTATTTATGTTATAAAAGACTTCTGCTTTTATTTAAAGGTTTTTTATTGTTATCGCTATTGTGTTGTTATCCAAAAAAGTTAAATGTTTGGCTTGCCTAGCTCCAACAGTAGGCGCCATCACGACTCCCGATGGTGGAAATTCCGAGTCGTGACAATATATATTCTTAAATTGTATTATCCCCATCCACGTAATCCGAAATGTTTGATTGATGTATATTTGCTTTGATTGATGAACTAAAACAATTGTGGTACGATGGTGTTGGAACATATGACATATCAACAAGCAAAATTTCAATTTGCGTGCTAATTTAATATGGACAATTAACGATTTTCCTATGTATGGATTGTTGTTTGGGTGGATGACTGCTGGGAAGCTTGCTTGTCCTTATTGCATGGAAAATAATAAAGCGTTCACTTTAAAATATGGCCGAAAGCAATCATGGTTTGATTGTCATCGTCAATTCTTGCCTCCTGATCATGAGTTTAGAAGGATGAAAAATGCATTCAAAAAAAATAAAATGGAATATGATTCTCTACCACCAATACTTTCAGGTGAGGAAATTTGGGAGAGGGTCCGGAACTTCAGTAAAGTTACTGAAGCTCCACCTTATAGATTTTCCGGATCGGTGTTACTCATAATTGGACGAAACAGAGTATATTTTGGGAGTTGCCTTATTGGAAGGATAATCTTCTTTGTCACAATCTTGATTTCATGCATATTGAGAAGAATTATTTTGACCATTTGTTCAACACAGTGATGGATGTTAAAGGTAAGACAAAGGATAACCCGAAGGCTAGAATGGACTTACAAGAATATTGCAGGCGACTTGAATTATACTTACAGACATCAAAAAATGGTAAAGTGTTCAAGCCCAAAGCAATTTACATATTCACTTTGGAGGAAAGACGGCAAATTTGTGATTGGGTAACGAAATTGAAGATGCGTGAGGGTTATGCGTCGAATCTTGGGGAAAAAGTTGATAGGGAGGTAGGGAAGTTGAGCCATTTGAAAAGTAATGACTGTCATGTTTTCATGGAGACCTTAGTTCCTATTGCATTTTGTGGTTTGCCTGAAAGAATCTGGAAACCCATAACAGAGATTAGTTTATTTTTCAAAGACTTGTGTTCTTCCACATTAAGGGAACAAAACCTACTCCGAATGGATCAGAACATTTGTGTAACTTCTACTAAGATGGAAAGGATATTTCCATGTGGTTTTTTTGATGTGATGGAACACCTTCCAATTCACCTTGTACACGAGGCATGACTTGGAGGGCATGTTCAATGCAGATGGATGTATCCCTTTGAGAGGTAATATTATAAGTTTGATGTAATTTTCTATTTATTTAAATGTTCTTGGCTAACCTGAAATTATGTAGGACAATTGTCAAATGCAAACAATTTGTTAAGTAGAGGAATAGGATTGAATGATCTATATGTAAAGCTTATCTTGCAAAGGAAACTGCTCATTTTTGTTCTTATTATTTTGAGAGTGAGGTGCCATGTGCTAGGAATAGGCCCAATAGGCACACGGTCGAATGTGTGAACGATCCATTATATCCGCCTATGTCCATATTCAATCAACCAGGCCGATGTTCTAAAGATGTTAGAAAGAGAAGTTTGAGTGATATGGAGTTCAAGTCAGCTACACTTCATGTGTTGCTAAATTGTCTCGAAGTTGTACCATTTCTCAAGTAAGTATTGATTTAGTAGTTATCAAAATATAAAAATTACTGTGATTACATCTCAATGCAACTACTAAAAATATTTGATGTGTCACAGTCACTTCGTGGGTCAATTTGGTCATGATGTTGTATATACAAGATTTGATACATGGTTCAAACAATTTGTAAGTTTATCCTTAAAATATTCTAACACTATGTAGGTAAACAATGTTTGGAAGTTATGCTACCTTATGAATTTTTTTAACAATGTGTAGGTAAATGATCTAAATAATGGTGTAAATAAATTTTTGAAAGATATATCTTGGGGACCTGGGCTTGAGGTCACAACAATGTCTACGTACGTTATGAATGGTTATAAGTTTCATGCAGAGGATTGCTCTAAAAATAAATATAGCAACAACAGTGGGGTGTGGGTTCAAGGTGGTGATGGCTACCAAGTTGGAGATATTGATTATTATGGTGTGCTCAAAAAAATAACAGAACTAGAATATACAGGTGGCCATTTAAGAAATTGATACTCTTAAGATGCAAGTGGTTTGACCCACATCCAACAAGAGGTACAAGAGTACACAATCAATACAACATAATTGAGGTTAATTATACGATGGAGTATGATCGCTATGATCCTTTCATAATTGCACATAATGTTAGGCAAGTGTATTATGCTCATTATCTATTGTGGCGGAATAAGTTTGATTGGTGGGTTGTAATAAAAACTAAGCCTGTAGGTAGGGTGGAAGTCGAGAATGTGTTAGATGTTGCATATCAAAACAATATCTCCAGTGTTCACCAAACAGTGGACGAAGTTTTAGAAAATGATTTGGAATATCCTGAACACATATTGGAAGAAGTTGATATAAATGAAGTAAGAATTATAGAAAACAAGGAAGAAGAATCAACTGATGAAGCTCAAACTAGTGAGGAAGAAGAATTCTCGGACGAGGAACAATACGTCGATGAGCTTTAAAAAGTTGGTCTTTTTAATAACTCTTGTTTATAGCTAGTTTCTTTATATGTTTCAATCTAAATATATATTATATTATGCGGATGACAGGTAAGGGTTGAGGTAACAATGACCCTAATGGTTTTTGTGGTCGAGAAAAGGCTAGGAAACCAAAAAGGAGGGTAGAAGATAATACTCAATCTTTTCCACCCTCTTCAGATATGCCTATGCGTATGCCTATGTCTTTGCCTCTACCACAGGGCTATTTTGAGTTGCCGCAGCATCACGAGCCCTACACCTTCATGCAGACACCAGGTCTTTCGTCACAGGACCATAGGACTATACGTCTGGCATATAGTCCACCTGCCTCACGACCACGTGGATTGCAGCCATCCGGATTGTATGGATCGCATCGATCCATGTCTTATCCACATGGATCACAGCCATCGGTGTCACAACCACTCGGGTCACAACTATCAGTGTCACAGCCATTTGCGGTCCATCTAGCTATGTTGCAGTCACAGGCCCTTTCCTGCGAGATACTAGCTCTGACCCCCCTACACCTTCCACACATGCATGTGATATACATGCTTCGGACGGTGATGCTGATGATGATGAGCAGGTGCATTATGATCAATATGGCAGGATCATCATAGTCCCTGAGGGCAATGGGTATGAATTATTTGTTATTTTTACGTTTATTGTTTTGTACAGTTTATACTAAGATATTAATATATTTTTTAATTAAATTACAGGTTCATCCCTAGTAATATTACTACGAGGATAATCACCAAAGCCACCAGAAAGCATTATGATGGCCCTTCTTGGAGTGAATTCTCATTCTCGCTGAAGGAGCAAATTTTCAATCAATTTAAGGTATAAATATTCTTTTAATAAGTATAATTATTTATATTTATGATATTTTCATATAATACTTAAGTTTTGAAATACAAAGCAAGTGTGTATGGGAACACCTCTATAGCGCGGAAGTGGCTGATAATTTTTATCTTAAAGCTCGCAAGCGGTTGTCGCATTGTTTCTCCAAAGCTAGAAAGTTGAACCAGAAGCCTGACTAGATGCTTCAGAATTTATGGGAGGATTTGCTAAGGCAATGGCTTACCGCAAAGTTCTTAGAGAAGAGCAAAAAAGGAAAGAAAGCTCGCACATCTGAGAAGGAAGGATCCTTGCACACTGGAGGTGCGATCAACCTAGGGATAATAAAAAGAAGAATGGTACATAATTGCTTAATTTATTTTAATTTTTAAAGTATATCTATTCTGTTTAGTAACTAAAATTATGAGTTTTCAAGAAAAGAAGGTGGGGCATCCGATGAACCAAGATGAGCTATTCAAGGAGATTCATATTGTAAAGAAGTAGAAAGAGACAGATCACGAAAGGTGGGTCGAGGGCCGAGCTTTGACTGTGCATGTAAGTTTTCGCTTTTCATTAAGTATTTGATTTACTTGTATATAAATTTTGAAATACTAATTCAATGTAATTTTTCTTATAGGGTCGCTTCACAATTGAATTGAAGGAATTCATACACAGTCAGCCACCTAATGAGTCGGGCAAGCCAATCCAACCTTCGGACGAGGATGCTAAAAGAATGTGGACAGAGGCTGCTAGCGGTCCAAAATGGGGGAAGGTATACAGGCTTCCTACTAAGAAATTCCATCGCTAGTTGATAGGGAGAGCCTCTCCGCTATGCGAGAGACTGTTACAAAGCTCACATCCGAGCTAGAAGCAGCCAAGGAAAGAGAAAAGCTTAGAGATGCTCACTACATTGGCATGCAAGCTCAGTGCCAAGGCATGCAAGAGCAGCTCATATCTCTCCTAGCTTTTGGCTTTTTTCCGATTTCCCGATCTCGCGAGTCATCGCCAGAGGCTTGCCTTCCCTGTGCTCATTCCTCCATCCTCCAAGTGCTCGTTTCTTCCATTCTCCCCGTGATCGTTCTTCCCGTCCTCGACAAGTACACACTTCTGGATACCGTCTTGGTGATGAAAGTTCATCAGACGGTGATGATAATGATGTACAAAATAATCCTTGACTTTTATACACTTTGAACTAGACAAATAGAATCGGTTTTCGAATGGGCTTGTAATAACAGTTAACTTAGTTTACTTATCTTAATGTGTTAGTTATATTGAACTTTATATTTTTTTGGTTTTAATGTTGTTGTTAATGTTGTTGTTGTTGTGTTGTTCTTATTGTTGTTGTTGTTGTTAGTTTTCTTGTTGGTATTGTTGTTGTTATTGCTTGTAATAGGGATTTGGTATGCTGACAGGTGGAGTACTGCCAAAACAGGTATTTTCTGCCAAAATTATACCCAGAAAAGCGACCAACTTTGATTGCTTGTTGGTCGCTTTTCCATTTAAAAATTAATTTTTTTGGCAATAGCAACCAAGGTTGGTCGCTAACTAACCCAGATTTCCTAAAAAATGACCAACTTTGGTCACTGGTCTAATAAAAAAAAATTCTGGAAAATAGCGACTAATTATGGTCGCTTATGTTTATAAACTAATTAAATTCTTGAAATTAGCTACCAATATATGTCGCTTATGTTTAAAAAAATTAAAAAAATAGGGACCAACTTTGGTCTCTATTTTTTAGATTTTAAAACATAATATTTTATTTACAGACCAAAGTTGGTCGCTATATTTTGATTAATAATAAATAAAAAAAATATAATGTAAGAATAGAGACCAACTTTGGTCGCTAAATTTATATTATTAAAATAATAAAGCGACCAAAGTTGGTCGGTATATTGTTTACCTGGAATATTTGGTCCTTTTACCTTACATACCAAAGTTGGTCACTAATTAGCGACCAACTTTGGTCCCTAAGGTAAAGGGACCAGCAAAATATCGACCAGCCCTGTTTGGTCGCCTTTTGTCTTGTAAGCGACCAATTTTGATCGCTTTTTGTGGTCGCTTTTTTCCGAATTTCTAGTAGTGGGATATCTTATCATATTTGTTTATTGTTTTAACAAAATTAACTTGTGGTTATGTAAGGGTTATTTTTGTTATTTCATTATTTTAATTCATGAATTACAAATTCGCATATTTTTATTTTACATTTTATGCCGCATAAAGTCATACATAAATTTCTATATAGCTTATATGGATGTTAATTACATGAAAAATAAAATTAGAAACCAAATATTATAATAACTTATGCAGAAAAACATTACACCAAATATGGTAGTAGTATTGAGGCTAGCACTTTTATGCAATGTTGTACTGTCTTATGGCTCTACATCCTTTCCTGAAACTTCTTGATAACTATCTATACATGGAGATTTTTTCTTTCTTTTTATTTACTTCTGTATACTATCAAATTGTCAAAGAAGATATGCTACTACCTTTTGTCCTCTACCCTCTTAAGTTAATTAATATATAGTTGTGTTTGCTTACATTATTATATTAATTTTTATGCATATTCATCAAATTTATTCTCATCTAAATTAAATTTAAACGGCATATTGATCAATTATTCTCATTTTAACAACATTTAAAAAACAACAAAAGCTATTTCTAAATTCAAATTCTTCATGATCGCGCAAAGCGCGAATAAATTTACTAGTTTATTATAAAATAATAAAACAAGAAGAGTATTTCAGAGAAAAGTAAAGAGAAGATTCTTATTAATTTGGGATGATTTACAATTGAATAGAACCCTCTATTTATAGGTAAAAAGTGGCTTAGCCACCAAGTAACAAACTCTAAGATCTCCCTAAAATATAGACATTCACCTTAAATACAATTCTATTTATAATACTCACCCTTGAATGTATATTCAACAGATAATGAGCCTCATTAAAACTTTAATTAAAATAAATTTCAGTGGAAAAAAAATTCTAGTAAAAGAATACACATATCCAACAATACGCCTTATGGTTGCCTCGTTAAGAACCTTGCAAGAAAAACCCAGTGGGACAAAACCTTATAAGAAAAAAAGAGTACAATGCATATTAACTCCCCCTGATGAAAGCATCAATTCACATCCTTAAGCCTTCGTATTCCAATCTTGTGCACCATCTTCAAAAGATCGCTGGTAGAGATTTGATAAACAAATCAGCCGTATTAACTTGAATGAATATGTTAAACATTGAAATCATCATTCTTGATAGATATATAATGTCTTCGTACAATGTCGTGGAATATCCTTTTCAATATCTCCATAGAGGTATTTTCGCTATCACATTATCATGCTTATAGTTATAGCAAGATACATACGTGCACAAATTGCACTTAGGATGTGGTACTTCAGAACCAAGAATTATATTGTCATGACCCAAATTCCGAACCTGGTCGTGATGGAGCCTCTCGTGAAGATAAGGCCAGCCAATCAACCCAATTCATCCTTTTAAAATAATTATTTAATACAATTATAGTACAACATGGTTTAATAATACCAAATAGCGGAAGTATAGATAAAAATACGGAAATCCAACCCAACACAGCCCAACCGGGGTGTCACAAGTCACTAGCATCTATAAGGATAAAATTTACATTTACAAGTCTAGAAGTACACTGAATAGGAATAATGAATGTCACAGAAAGAAAACGGTGTTGCGAACGCTGGCAGTCAGCTCGCTAAGCTCGTACAACTCTGCTTCCAAACAGCCTATACCCGATGCCGGGTGAATAAATACCTGCAACTGCACACGAGGTGCAGGGAGTAAAGTGAGTACTCCAACTCAGTGAGTAATAAGGGTAAATAACAATTGAGCAGTAAGAAATCACGTAAAGCAAGCCATCATGCTATATAGGAGCAGTGTAAACCCTTTGAGAAAAATAGGAAACTGTGAAATCTTTAGAAATATCTTAGCTCAATTTAAAACCTCTTTTGAAATGTCTTTTTCCAACAGTTATGCAAATGAATGCAAAACAAGTAGTACAAACAAGCACAGAAGTCATTCTCTCGGGCGCAAATCTCCGTTAATAGATAACGCCAGGATATCAGGTAATTATTGCAAGAAGTAGCATAAAAGCCAATGAAATAAGAGTACAGAAATATTATGACAGATAATACAGATAAGAAAAAATGCATGAGTGCAATGCAATGCATATGACGGTACACTCTGGTACCCACTGCGGTGTGCAGCCCGAGCCATCCATTTATTTATCATCGACGGCACTCACTGGGGGTGTGTACAGACTCCAGAGGGGTTCCTACAGCCCAAGCGCAATATCAAGCCATCTCGTGGCATCAACCAGGCTCTCGACCTCAATATCAATATAATCAACCAGGCTCTCGGCCTCAATATCAAAATAACAAGTAGAAATCTGCCCCTCGGGCTCAGTATCAGTAACTCAGAACAGTATCAGCCCCTCGGGCTCACTCTCAGAATAATATCATATAGTAACCGCTGCGGCGCGCAGCCCGATCCATATATCCTTACAATAGAGGCCCTCGGCCTTACTCAGTCAACATAATCACATAAGCCACTCGGGCAACAATAAAACATGATGCTCAGCCCAAAAATATTTTTAGTAATATCATTTCTAGTGCTTAAGGCATAATAACTTGGCTGAGTTTTTAAAACAGTGGAAAATACATGACTGAGTTCAAATATATAGTTAAATCAGTGAGGAATTATCGACAACAATCCCCGAAGGGTTCAAATAATTGGCATGAAGCCCAAATATGGCAATCAGCCCAAATTATGATGATAACAAGTAGTTTCAGTCAAATACGCAGTAATTTCATCAATCAAGACGGACCACGTCACAATCCCCAATGGTGCTCTGCCCCACGCTCGCTATCTGGCGTGTAAGTCACCTCAATACAGTACTATGGTGTGCAAATCCGGGGTTTCAAACCCTCAGGATGTCATTTACAAACATTACTCACCTCGAACCGGCTATTTCTTTAACCCGCGATGCCTTTGCCCCTCGAATCGACCTCCAAATGCCTCGAATCTATCCATAATAATTCGATTAAGTTAATAAAAATAATAGGAATTAATTCCATATGAAATTCTACATTTTCCATCAAAAATCCGAAATTGCACTCCAAATTCATTCGTGGGGACCACATCTCGGAACCCGACAAATATTACAAAATATAAAATCCCATCCAACCACGAGTCCAACCATACAAATTTCACCAAAATCCGACAATAATTCGGCCTCCAGATCATCAAATCTTATTTTCAAATCCCTAGGCCCAAATACCCGATTTACACCTCAAAAACACGTAATCTAGCCGGGATATTCAATGATAATTCAATAATATTGACTAACAATGATCAAAAGGGACTTACTTAATAATTCCCGTGATTGCTCGCTCAAAATTGCCCCAAATCTGAGATTGAAACTCAGAAAAATGAGAAACAAAATGGGTTGTTCGCCTTTTTTCTGCCCATAATTTTCGGGTACTATTCACACGTTTTTACTGTTCATGGGTACACGGGTACTGTTCACAGCTAATGTTCATGTATACTGTACACGGGTACTGTCCACAGATACTGTTCATGCAAGTGCGATCACTGTTCACAAGTACGAAAAATGCAGAAATTGCCCAGAAAATTGCAGCAGCTTTTCTTTTCACTAAAAAGGCTCTAACTCTATCATACGAACTCGGAATTCGATGATTCTTATTCGTACGAGTCACAAATAATAATACAAACATAACCCTTCAGTCGAAACTCAATTTGGAACTCATTTGCTCAGTTCAATACCCATTTTGCTTGTTAAACAATTAACTCATGTTTCGTGTCAAAAACCCAATCACGACTTGATGAAATTAGACCAAATTTTCCAAATCACTCCTATAATTCATTTTTTAAATTCTGGAAGTCTCGAAATCAAATTTCGATATCTTGAACTAAAAATGGACTTTTGGATCATTACATGTTTATGCTCAAAACGGCAAAAATCTTCTAAAACTTATTCGAGCCTCATGGGACCCCGACCAAATATGACAACACACCCCATAGCATCATTCAAAATTTTTCCAAACTTTGGAACACTCAAAACAACATCAAACATCGAATCACCCTCGGATTCAAGCTTAAGAAATTCCAAAACTTCCGTATTACTCATTCGATCAAAAACCTAACCAAAACACGTCCGAATTGCCTGAAATTTTGCACACACATCCCAAATCACCTAATGAAGCTACACCAACTCTCGGAATTCCATTCTGACTCCCGGATCAAAATATCACCTATCAACCGGAAATCGCCAAAATACTAACTTCGCCAATTCAAGCCTAATTCTACATCGGACCTCTAAAACCACTTCCGATCACACTCCTAAGTCACAAATCACCTCCCAGAGCTAACCGAACCATCCGAATTCACATCCGAACCCTATAACACATAAGTCAACTCCTGGTTGACTTTTCCAAACTAAGCCTTCCTTAAAGAGACTAAGTGTCTCATTTCTTATCAAAATCACTCCAAATCAACTCGACTACATATGACACGGATAACAAAGCATGTAGAAATAAAAAATTGGAGAAACGGAGTGGTAACTCACGAGACGACGGGTCGGGTCGTCACATGTATATGCTTTAAGCAATTTAAATGTTTCAAGGATTGTCAATGAGTTAAGTATAAGTCATATAATAGAATTTAATTAGATGCATATCAAGTTTTTTCATGTCATGCTAGACAAATAAGATATCGAAAACTGATTGCACATACCATTGACTGTAAACTTTCAAGTATTTGAACTACATGCCTTTCATATGAAACCAATTCTATTCGAGATTGTTTCTCTAGACTTAAGATCCTCATATATATTTAGTGCTATTATAGATGCCGTCGACAAATATTTTATATTGGTTCCAACCTCCTTATTTTCCTATAGACATGACATAGAGATCTGTTCATTTATATATTCAGGTACCTGAATCTCTCCCGAGATTTTATGAAGTGTTATGTCATGTAATCTTCTAAATCACTTGCCTCCTTTATTATGATCATTTGCTCATATTCTTTATCAAGAAGTTTATTTGAAAATGATTTGTCTATATGCTTTAAGTGTACCATAGACTTTGTCTTTGATGGACTTATTCTAATAGGATATTTGTAGTGAGAATATTGTTACTTTCTTTGGGTCAGCAAATGCGTATGGCATGCTTTGCTTTATATTGCATATGAATTATCTTTTTATGAACTTCAAGTTTATATTATCTTATTCAAGGATCTAGATGTATAAATAATAATTCATTTCATGTAACTTTTTCTCAATTGTTATATCACGTCTCTCCCTCATGTTAGGAAAACTAACTTGCTTCCTCAATTTTGGAAATCATCTTTGTGCGTTTTGGTGCTAATCAATTACACACTGCACATTAATAATAATACGATGGAATTATTTGGTTCCTGAACCTGAATCACTTGTAAGGGGAGAATTTAATATATTTTCATATATAACGTATATAAAACTGATATATATATATATATATATATATATATATATATATATATATATTCTCATAAGCAACAATTTAGCTATTAAGTGGAGGAACTCAATAAATCATTATGGTAAACCAATTGTAATATAAACCAACCTATCAAGATGAATTGTCTTGAATTAAAAAATCTAGATATTATACTCTAAATTAAATTATTGAGCAAATTACCACGCAAACACCAGGTTGCGGGTTATAATAATCGCACATGTAACCATCTCATAAATGCATATTATGTGGTATACATGGTAGATGAATGGTCCCATATTCACATTTGATATTTTCAGTATTCATGGATTCAATTCCATTTTTAGTTGATCTATTAATTAATGAGAACAAACAACATAAGAGAATTCACAAAGAACTTTCTAGTTTTTTAACATTTACCCATGTGAATTCTCTTTTATTTTTGCACATCATACTTAAACTAACATGGCTAAACCAATTATGCCAACTGAATAAATTATCAATATTGATAAAGTTCAGGCTTACACCATGACGTGTGCAATTATCAATAAATTCTAAGTTTTTATTATGATATAGGTTTTTATTATGGCATTTTTTTGTAGTACAAACTAGAGAATAAAGCGGGTAGCTTTTCACATACATATCACCCCACTACAAGGTGTAGTAATAGAAGATATTATCTTTCCTTTATTTATAGCCTCAATATAAGCAATCACTTTCGCGAATATTTTAGAAACTCAATAAGTTTCTTTGAGACTTACTACGACACCATATGTAACGACGCGACCGGTCGTTTTGAGCTATAGTGCATTGTTCAGCGGTTTGAGGCCCTAAGTAGCTTTGCTTCAGGTATTATGACTTGTACGCATGGTCGGAATTGAATTCCAGGAAGTTCAGAGTTGATTTGGAAAGAGAATTCTCGTTTCGAAAGCTTTAAGTTGGAAGAATTGACTAAGATTTTGATTTTTGAGTAAACGACCTCAGAATCGGGATTCGAACGTTCCAACAGCTTCGTATGATGATTTTGGACTTGGGCGTATGCCCGAATCGGGTTTTGGAAGACTCGAGAACGTTTCGGCATTTATTGCGGAAGTTGGCATTTTTGAAAGAATTTCATAAGTTTGGGTTGAAGTACATTTTAGTGTTATCGATGTCTGTTTGGGATTCCAAGTCTGGGAATAGTTCCATATGGTGATTCTGGTGTTGGGAGCGCGATTGAAAGTGAATTTGGAGGTTCGTGGGTCATTTTGGAGTCATTTGGCTAAAGATAGAAATTTGAAGGTTTTTAAGGAGTTTGACCGGAAGTGGAATTTTTTATATCGGGGTCGGATTCTGATTTCGGAAGTTGGAGTAGATCCATAATGTCGAATATGACTTGTGTGAAAAATTTAAGGTCAATCGGACATGATTTGATAGGTTTCGATATCAAATATAGAAGTTTGAAATTCTAAAGTTCATTAACCTTGAATTGGAGTGTGATTCATATTTTTAGCATTTTTTGATGTGATTTGAGGCCTCAAGCAGGTCTGTGTTATGTTGTGGGATTGGTTGCTGTGATTGGATGGGGTCCCGGGGGCCTCGGGTGTGTTTCGGGGTGGTTTCAGATCATTTTGAGTTGTTTTACAATAGTTGATGCTGGTATCTTCTGTTGTTCTTCGCATTTGCGAGGATCCCCTCGCATTCGCATAGAAGTATTTGGCTTCAGGGACTTTGTTCTTTGCCATTCGCGAAGGGTTCCTCGCGTTCGCGAAGAATAAAATCTCTGTTGCACAGGTCTGACTTCGGAGGCTAATATCTCGCAATCTATAATAAATTGGGAGATGATCCAAAAATTAAAGTTGTATCCCTTTGTATCTAGTTTTTATAAAGGTAAACTATTTAGCATTTGGATTTGTGTACAAAAGCTTATGTCTGGTACACTAAAGGCTATCCGGGAAGATGAAGAAGAAATTTGTGTTGCACAGGGTTAACTTTGGTAGCTTATATCTCAAAATCTATAAGGAATTGGGAGATAACCAAAACATGAAAATTGTATATCTTGGTGTCTAATTTTCAAAACATGAACCAATATGTCATTTGGAGTTTTGTACAAAAAGTTATGGCCATTATACTAGAGGCTGTCTGAGAAGAATTTGAAAAATGGTTTTAGGGAATTTTCTTCTTCGTGAACGCGACGGGAGTATTGCAAACACAAATATGAGTCGTCTGGGCAGTGTATAAGTGTAAAGAAAAAGGTTTGGCTCATTTCATCTCATTTCCTCCATGGTGCCGACCTAGGAGCAATTTTGGAGCTCCATTTTCATCAACCATGCCATGGTAAGTGATTCTCACCTATTGCAAGTTAATTACTTGGATTATATCTTGGTTTTAACATGGAAAATCATGGGAAATTAGTGAAAATTTGGGTTTTGAAGAATAACCTAGAAATTTGGTAGTCTTGGATTTTGACCACGATTTGGGCATGAAATTGGGAGTAAATCATATATTTGAGTTCGTGAGGTTATGGGTAGAATTTATCTTTGAAAATTTTTAAAATCCGGGCACGTGGGCCTAAGGAAAATTTTGTCAACTTTTCGATCGGTTTTAGGAAATGTTATAAATTTCTCTGCCCTTTTCAGGGAGGGGTAAGGTCTGCATACACTCTACTCTGACCCACTAGTGGGATTTTACTGGGTATGTTGTTGTTGTTGTTGTTTAGGAATTGTTATAAAGTGGATTGTAATGAGTAATTGATCGTATATTAATGAGTTTACATAATTATTGGCTAGTTTTGGAGAAATGTGCATCAATTTGAGTTTTCGGAAGGGCATGGAATAACGGTTATGGAACTTCGGAGCGAGGTGAGTCTCCTTTCTAACCTTTGTAAGAGGAAATTGTCCCCATAGGTAAATTAATTGGATATGTGCTGCCATTTGCGGGGGCTACGTATGCACGAGGTAATGAGAGTCCACGCGTATCTACTATTATGCTTATGTCTGGGTAGTCTAGGACCCCAAAAGTATGCTTTACTTGTAACCTTATCGTTAGTTTAAATTGCTTAAATCATATAGAAGTGGCAAATGACTTTCTGAAAGAGTTAAACTTCATTTTCTTGACTTGTAAAAGAGAAATTTACACCTCCTTGAATAATTGTTTCCCTGGTGAAGTCTTGATTGACTGTTAAAATGTGTGTTTCTATGTGTACATGTATGATTCGTGAGTAGGGTGATTATTTATTTATATTTGACCGTGTCACATATATGATTCACGAGCGGGGTAATAGATGCATCTATGGTTCGCGCCATTCGACCCTCTGGCAGTGCACAATTTAAATATTATTGGATCGGGTCATACGACATCGACATAATTTGCGCATGCTTGTAATGTTTGCCTTGAGATTTATAAATGTTGATATTCGTTCTTCCTGCCCTGAGATAAATGTATAAATGATGAAAAGGAATCTGGAAATTTCCTATGAAAGAAAGAATTATTTATTTGCTTTATTCTACTGAGTTGCAACCATATTTATAAAATCTTTGATTTATTATATTATTGGCGTATTATTATTAGACCACTAGTAAGTATCGAAGTCGACCACTGGTCTCTACTTTCTCGAGATTAGACAGGATACTTACTGAGTACACGTTGTTTTCGTACTCATGCTATACTTGTTGTGCATTTTTGTTGCACAGGCACATGTATCTCTAGTCGCCTAGTAGGCGTAGCAGCATGGATAATACGGAGACTAGGTGAGCTGCATTCCTCGAGGCGACCCGCAGCCAGTATAGTCTCTTTCATTGTATTGTAATTACTTTCTATCCAATTTGTATTCTGAACAGTTATTGTACTTTATTTGATTTCTTAGTGATTCCTCATGCACTTGTGACACCGGGTTATGGAATGATTATGGAATTAGTTATGTAATGACCCGATCGGTCGTTCTGAGCTCTAGCACGTCGTTCAGTAGTTTGAGGCCATGAGCAGCTTCACTTCAGGTATTAGGACTTGTACGCATGGTTGGAATTGAATTTCGGAAAGTTCGGAGTTGATTT
Organism: Nicotiana glauca; assembly: GCA_026770625.1. Lineage (NCBI taxonomy): Eukaryota > Viridiplantae > Streptophyta > Magnoliopsida > Solanales > Solanaceae > Nicotiana > Nicotiana glauca. Next base: position 24,078 of record MU779754.1, on the reverse strand, counting down.
GGAAAGAGAATTCTCATTTCGAAAGCTTCAAGTTGAAAGAATTTACTAAGATTGGGTTTCTGGACTAAACGACCTCGGAATCAGGATTTTGGGGTTCTAATAGGTTCGTATGATGATTTCGGACTTGGGCATATGTTCGTATCGGGTTTTGGAAGACCTGGGAACATTTCGGCACCTATTGTGGAGGTTAGCATTTTGGAGGAATTTCATAAGTTTGGGTTGAAGCGCATTTTAGTGTTCTCAATATCTGTTTAGGATTCCGAGTTTGGGAATAGCTCTGTATGGTGATTCTGGTGTTGGGAGCGTGATCGGAAGTGAATTCGGAGGTCCGTGGGTCATTTCGGAGTCATTTGGCCAAAGATAGAAATTTGAAGGTTTTTAAGAAGTTTGACCAGAAGTGGACTTTTTGATATTGGGGTCGAACTCCAATTTCAGAGGTTGGAGTAGGTCTGTAATGTCAACTATGACTTGTGTGCAAAATTTGAGGTCAATCGGATGTGATTTGATAGGTTCCGGCATCGAATGTAGAAGTTTGAAATTCTAGAGTTCCTTAAGCTTGGATTGGAGGTCAATTCATAATTTTAGCATTGTTTGATATGATTTGAGGCCTCTAGCAAGTCCATAATATGTTTTGGGACTGGATGGTGTGATTGGACGTGGTCCTGGGGGCCTCAGGTGGATTCCGGATGGTTAACGGATCAAATTTGAAATTTCATGAAGGATCTCAATAGGTGATATCTGGTGTAACCGCACCTGCGAGGTTGTGGCCGCAGGTGCGGAGCCGCAGAAGTGGCCTTGGAGTCGCAGGTGCGGAATAGACAACCAAGGGAAGGACCGCAGATGTGGGGCTTTTGTCGCATCTGCGCAAGCGTAGAAGCATGGGACTAACTACAGAAGCGGTTGTAGGCCCCGAGCCAGAGACCGCAGAAGCAGCACGTGAGCCGCAGAAGCGATTGCCGCAAGTGCGGCTTGTGCACCGCAGGTGCGGAAAGACTGGAGGCAGTGTGTTTTTTTAAAATCGGGAGATGGTCATTTTTCTTCCATTTTCATTTGGTGTGGGCGACTTTGGAGAGCTTCAAGTGGGGATTTTTCATCATCAACGAAAAGGTAAGCTAACCCCACCTATATTGAGTTAAATATATTGATTATATATGGATTGTAGCATGTAAATTAGTGGAAAATTTGGGATCGAGAGAAAACCTAGAAAATTTGTATTCATGGATTTGACCACGATTTTGGACATGAAATTAAGAGTAAATTATATATTTGAGTTCGTGAGACCATGGGTAAACTTTATCTTCGAAAATTTTTGAAACCGGGCATGTGGGCCCGAGGGCATTTTTGTCAACTTTTTGATCGAGGTTAGAAATTTCTATAAATTGGATTATTATGAGTAACTGAACATAGAGTAATTGATTTGCGCATATTGGCTAGTTTTGGAGCATTGTGCATCAATTTAAGTCTTCGGAAGGGTGTGGAAAGCCGGTTATGGAACTTCAGAGCGAGGTGAGTCTCTTTTCTAACCTTGTAAGAGAGAATTGTCCCCATAGGTGAATTAATTAAATATATGTGTTGTTATTTGTGGGGGCTACGTACGTACGAGGTGACGAGAGTCCGTGCGTAGCTACTATTATGCCTATGTCCGGGTAGTCTAGGACCCAAAAGCATGCTTACTTGTAATAACTGTAACTTTATTGATGGTTTAATTTGCTTAAATCAGATCGAAGTGGAAAATGATCTTCTAAAAGAGTTAAACTTCATTTTAACTTGTAAAGAGAAATGTACACCTCCTAGAACAATTGTTTCCTAGATGAAGTCTTGATTGACTATTTGAATATAAGTTTTTGTGTGCACCTGCATAGCGCGTATGATTCACGAGCAGGGTGACTGTTATTTTTGTTTGACCGCGTCGCCTGTATGATTTGCGAGCGGGATAATAGATGCATCTATGGTTCGCGCCATTCGACCCTCGGGCAGTGCACAATTTAAATAATGTTGGGTCGGGTCGTACGTTATCGGCATGACTTGTGCATGCTTGCCTTGAATTTTACTGAAATGATATTGATTATTCCTGGCTTGAGAATTTATGAATAAATGATGAAAAAGGAATTTGGGAATTTCCTATGAAACAAAGACTTTCTTACTAGTTTCCTTCTAACGAATTGCCACCATGTTTATAAAAATCCTCGATTAAATTATATTATCGTCATATCATTGTTGGACCACTAGTAAGTGTCGAGGTCGACCTCTCGTCTCTACTTCTTCGAGATTAGGCAGGATACTTACTGAGTACACATTGTTTTCGTACTCATGCTACACTTGCTGTGTATTTTGTTGCACATGTACAGGTATTTCTAGTGGCCTACTGGGTGTAGTAGTATCGATGATACAAAGACTAGGTGAGCTGCATTTCTCGTGGTGACCCGCAACTAGTATAGTCTCTCTCGGCGTTATATTTACTTTCTATCCAAATTTTTATTCTAAACAGTTATTATACTTTATTCGATTCCTTAGTAATTGCTCATGCACTTGTGATACCAGGTTCTGGGATGATTATGGGGTATTCTGTAATAACTTCTAAACATTCTTTATTTATTTTGTAAAGATTATCTCTTACTAGCCATATTGCAAGAAAAATCATAGTTTTCACAAATATTCAAAGAGAATTTAATTAAGTGTTTATGGTTGGCTTGCCTGACAGCGATGTCCGGGGCCATCACGACCCTTAGTGGATTTTGGGTCGTAACAATATGGTATCAGAGCACTAGGTTCCCTTAGGTATCACGAGTCATGAGCAAGTCTAGTAGAGTCTCGCAGATCGGTACGTAGATGTCTGTACTTATCTTCGGGAGGCTACAGGGCTGTTAGGAGTACTTTCCTTCTTGATTCGTCATCGTGTGGTTTGATTCCTTTGAGGCTTATGCCTTTATTTCCATCCTATTCAATCTTATGCGACATGGAGCGCTTATTATAAATCGGGAATTAAGAAATTTTAAAGGTACTACAGAGGTGGTATGGGATGCTTCTCTCGTTGTAGTTGATTTGACTATTGTCGTCGCCTTGTTGAAGGATACTCTGGCGTTTCGGTTTAGTGGATTTACTTCTGAGAGCTCTGAGGCTAGGCACCAGTTGTCGTGATGCTTATGAATGGTTCTCGTGTAGTATTGATGTGATGGTAGGATGCTTGCCTACGTGTCGGGGCAGTGAATGACTCGAAGGGAGGTTTACTCAACGCGTGATTTAGAGATTTGGTATTTTATTCCCGTCAGTGGAAAATCAATTGGACTTGAATGTCCAGATTAGGATCGATGGAATAACGAGACTTGACATTTTCAAGTGTGGTGGAATTTTTATCCACGACACGGTGTCGTCGTCCTCTATGGAATATGTTAAGTTTGTCGGTGTTATAGTTGTCACACATCCTTTTTCCTACTACACCCCCAGGAGGATATAATAAAGGAGTTATTTCCAATTTAAGTGACAATCAAAACATGATTATTTAATTTTAAAAAAATTTGAGTCACCACTTGGGATATTTTGGGTATCCTAAGTCACCGGTTTAAATCCCGAATCGAGGAAAAGGTTTGACTCTGTATACATTCTGTGAATCAGAAATTCGGGTAAGAAATTCTGTTAACCCGGGAGAAGGTGTTAGGCACTCCCGAGTTCCGTGGTTCTAGCACGGTCGCTTTGATCATACTTGTCTTACACAATTATTTAATTACTGATTTTAGAACCTATGTGCATTTACTTCTTTCATTGCTTTTAAAAAAGAGAAATTATCTTGAAACATGTTACGCGTACGTATACCCGCTTTGTTTGGCGCGTCAAAAATCATGTTACGCGAACGTGTCCACGATTACTAAAGCTTTATTTTATTAAAAAAATTTGGGCCAAAGTTGCGCGAATGCATACTTCGGTTTTATTTTTAGAATCGTAATTGTGTTAAGCGAATGTATACACAATCACGATAGTATTTTAAACGGCCCTAAAGGCGTTTCTACGAATATTTGTTATTAAACAACTAGCTAGTAAGGTTTTATTTTTTGGCCTTATATTCAATTAACAACCCCCTGATCTTAGCCCGTTGTATCCCATTGCAAGCGTGGCCTCTATTGCGTTTCAAAACCATAGCCACTTAGTTTGTATACCTATTAATTCTTAGGACTAAATGAGGAAAACAGAAATGGTAGCACTATAACCTCAGTTATTATCAAATGAACACCTATTTAATTATGATCCTTCACACAAACTATCAAAAAGAATATGACAAATTTAATGATGAAATAGCACTTCAATAACATATGCTCAAAGAGACAAAGTACATCCATGAAAAAAAACCAACTCAAATACATTCAATTCGCTGGACAGAATCGAGAAAACAAATTGGTCGCTGTTTGTTAGGCTTGTTCTCAGAATTTAATACTTGAAAAAAAAAATCAGCAGCTTTTGTATCTAATTCTACTCATCTCAATAACACTTAATTACCAGAAGGAATGAAGCATGAAACATTCAACAGAGAAACTGGTTAACTTGAACATCACCAAATGGACATAAAATTTTGAATCTAGTGTGAGAATCATGTCTCCTTGATACCCAAACTAGCTCACTATGAGAAGAAATAGAACTCAGCAACTCAATCACAAAGAATCCAGCATGGGTATTAGTCTATAATTGCCACCAAAACTCCAATAAACCAATTACCACTAAGATACTTGAATAAATTGAATTGAGGTTAGACTTAACACAACTAATGACTAAATAAGCTAAATTCTCAAACAGAATATCATGGCTATTAATGTATATCTCCATACCACTCAATGGCTTCCCATAACTATCAATCAACCACTGAAGCCGTGACAGCTAAGCAAAGAAAAAGGAACATACGATGAACTAAAAATGGTTCCTAAATCAGTGACTCACATAGATTTGTACACGATCCAGATAATAATGCAACTAGACCAACAAAGACAACTGATATTTGTCTTACAAATCCATCCAAGCATGAAATACACATTACTTCATTTAATCCTTAATGTCATACACAAAATGGTGAACCACAGGAGTGCTAAATCAGTACATTCTTCTTTTTGAAGTGAGCTCAGTACATTCTCATACTATTTAACATCAAAATTCATAATCACCTTAAGCTTCCATGGGATTTCAGTACCTCAGAATCATATTTTACACATTCAAGGTCTAAAAAAAATACTTGGATAATCAGCAAAAAGACCAAATGTTAGCTCGAAACTAAAGGACGAATAGGATAAATAGACCAGCAGCGCCAAAATCAAACCACAAGCTTTAAATGCACATCACTTTAAAACCTAGAATTAGAATAGCCTTCAGAAATCCAAAATAAAACTTAAGAACTGTGGGAAAATTTTTCAATGAAATAGTTAACTTTGTACTTATAGCCGTTTTTCCTTTCTCTGATTTTTTAGCTCTGAAGGACTGACTTTCAAGGCCAGTAAAGGTGTCTTTTATAGGCAAAGGTATAGGGCAACACTTAGGAATTAGACTTTTTCACTTCAGCCCTTTGTGAATTTTCGTTTTAGCTTAGAAATCTCTCATTTACTGACTTGTTACTCAAGTTTCTCCTCTCATACTGCTATAATTCAATAAGAACCCCCACTAGAAGCATCCTAAATCAGTTACCAAAGATTCCCTATCCTAAACTTCCTAAATTACCCCCCAATACCCCTGTTATTACTCTTAAGACAAAGCAGGGTCAAATTGACCCAAAACCAATTTTAAACTTAGGCTAACGGACATGCTTTTTCAAGCCACGGGCTAGTAAACAACAGACCCCAAGCCCAGCCCAAACAAATAAAAACTCAAGGGAATTAAAAAGCCCAATCCAGGACAGCAACAACACACACAATTAATCAAATTCCTTTTCTTCTTCTTCTTTTTTTTTTTAGAAAACGCTTTGGCCTGAAATTAACACTAAGTTATTAACTAGCATACTAACTTAATCCTACAGAACAGGAGAGGAAGATGATGACTAAATGTTGAACTAAAGGGAAGGAACAAAACAGAACATACCAAAGGGACAGAGAGATATCCATGCAATCCGTTACAAACTTCAAAATCCTCAACGATGAAGCTGACCCAGAATTGAAACTCCAGTGAATTCAAACGCTTGACCCACTGGTGAGAATTGTAACCCAAATATTAGTTGAACCTTCATTCGTAGCTAATAATTCGTTCCACAATTCTCATCATGAGATTGGAAGGAAATGAGGCGAAATCTAAAAGAAGGTGAATCGTTTCAAAGAACATGCCCGAAATATGGCCACGATTGAAGGACAGAGCATTCTTGGCAACGACCAGACTTCTTTCGATGAAGAACTGAGGGATTCGTGCAAGCATTAACACGAACCAAATATTTAAACCGAAAAATTTTAGGCAAAGAGAAGAAAGCTTGGATTTTTAATCTTTGATCTGAAATTCAGAAAAACCCAGTGGACTTTTGGACAAAGTGGTGGCGGGACATGAAAGAGGGGACGATGGGGGTTGGCTGGTTACGATTTGGGGGTGTTTGGAGGAGCTCCGCCGCCGTGAGATGATTTTCGGACGACTGAGCTATGGTAGAGGCGGGTGGTGATTTCATAGAGAAAAGGGGATTAGGTTTTGGGGTTAATGTTTTAATTGGGTTAAATGAAAAAAAAATAGTAGGTTTGGTTGTTTCATATTGAGGGGAGAGTGAAACGACGTAGTTTAAGGTCGGGACTACGTCGTTTTGGCAAAGGTTGACTGGACCGGGTTTTGGGGATCTTGGGCTGGGTTGGAACGGGTTTGGGAGGGAAAGACTGGGCCTGGGTGCTTTAAACAAATACTGGCCCAAATTCTAGTCTTGTTATTTCAAGACCAATTATCCAAAATTCCTTTTCCTTTTCTTCTTCTTTTTTTCTTTTTTCAAAATTAATACAATTCCTAAATTAATTCTTAGAAACTAATTAATTAAATAAAATCACTAATTAACCCTAAGATAGTTAACACGATTAATTAAAAACAAACTAAAAGGAAAGCTACTTAAAAGTTAAAATTAAAAGTGCAAATTACACTATTTTTGTGATTTTCCTTTTATAAGACAACTCAATTAATTAACTAATCCTAAAAATGTGAAATTAAATCTTAAATGTAAATGCACATATATTTTTGTATTTTTTGTTAATTAAAATGACATAAGCATGCACAAACAAATGCAAACAATTAACAAAAAATACCACAAAAATTCATAAAATTGAAAATAATGAAAAGAAATTATTTTGTTTGAAACTATGGGTGTAATTTATAGGGCAAAAATCACGTGCTCATAGTGCCCCTCTTTGCTCGAAAACACGAAGAGTTTTCGGGCAAAGATAAAGTGAGCGGATACGAGCGATTTTTGCCCATTTGAATACTCTGTGGGAAGCATTTTTGAAAGAGTTGACCGCACCCTGCTTCTGAGGTTGCCTACATATCCTCGGCTAAAAGGAATCAGGTCAGTGTAGTTCAGGAGGGTCTGGTAGCTGGGACTACCATGAAGTTGTGATTTCACTATTGCTGCTGCTGCTTACTGAACCCCTTATTACACCATGTCAAAGATAGAAAGAAGCTAGACTAGACTATGATCTATGCTTTACAACAATCCTATCTATATCTTCAATCTTGCTCTCGTGGTTCTTGTTGCCTTGTTGACTTGTATTCTTCTGGTGATATCCCTTTGTTGCCACCTTGAATTGTGATCTGAGATGTTTTGCCCTTTTTCCAGGTGGCTGCCTGACTGCCAACAACACTTTGAGATGTTTCTCCTTTCTCTAGGTGATGCCTGACTGCCAACTACACTTTGAGATGTCTTCTTTCCTCCAGGTGAATGCCTGACCGCTGAACTTGAATGTATTTCCTGCTCTCTAGGCGGGCTCCTAATTACTGAAACTTGAATGTATCCCCTGCTCTTCAGGTGGGTTCCTGAAGAAATGTATTCCATGCTCTCCAGGCAGGCTCCTGAATGCTGACTTGAATGTATTCCCTGCTCTCCAGGCGGGCTCCTGACTGCTGACTTGAAATGTATTCCCATATTCTCCAGGTAGGCTCCTGACTTCAACAAAACAGACAAAACAAAGAAAATTTCCTGCCCCAGTTTGGTGATGGGGTGCACATGTGGTTGTAAACTAAATCATGTTGCCAAATATCAGTAAAAACTTGAAAGATAAGACTTGAATTGTACTCCCTTGTTCTCCAGGCGGGCTCCTGACTGCTGCATTTGAACTGTATTCCCTGCTTTCCAGGCGGGCTCCTGACTGCTAACTTGAATGTATTCCATGTTCTCCAGGTGGGCTCCTGACTTCAACAAAACAGATACAAAAAAGAAAATATCTTGCCCCAGTTTGGTGGCTGGGCATCATATTACCAGACATTAATAAGAATTTGAAAGCTAAAACTTGAATTGTACTCCCTCTGTTCTTCAGGCGGGCTCCTCACTGCTAAAACTGGAATGTATTCCCTGCTCTCCAGGCGGGCTCCTAACTGCTGACTTGAAATGTATTTCTCTGTTCTTCAGGCGGGTTCCTGACTGCTGACTTGAAATGTATTCCCATGTTCTCCAGGCGGGCTCCTGACTGCTGGGAATTACTTCTCCCTGTTCTCCAAGTGGGTACCTGATTCCAACAAAAATAGACAAAAATAAAGAAAATTTTCTGCCCAAGTTTGGTAGCTGGGCACATGGGTGAGTGTTGAACTGAATCATTCTACCAACTATTATTAAGAATTTTAAAGCTAAGTCATATTATCCAGGGAGGTCCTGACAACTCCTAAGTGAACAAAAATTACTAACCTAAGTTATATCTTCTAAAGGCATTACTCCCAGTGCAGTTGTTATCTAAAGTGTCTCAAACTAATCCTATTATCTAGGAAGGTCCTAAAAATCAAATCAAGGCTTATCCTAAAGACTGACACTTTTACGACTGAATCACTGTGCTACAACAGAATTTATGCTACATCTTGTTATCTAATGGAAATCTTAAAACTTGGTCCCATTATTCAGGGAGGGGTCTTGAAAACTCCTAATTGAATCCTGTCTTAAACCATGCAAACTTTGCAATCAACTTACATTCTTTTATGATTTGTTTTGAAATTTATCTAAGCCCTAATTTTCAGGAAGGTCATGAGAGTTTACGGTCAAACCTATTTTGATGCTTGCTCTTCCCCTACAGAGAGTTTCTCCGAAACAAACAAAAATTTTATGCCACTGTTTCAATCAAAGAAAAATCTTATCAGTTTAAAATGGTGGTTAGTTGATGGCATTCTTGCTGAAGATGCCTCCACTGCTGTGTTTTGCTTTGACTTGCTTCCCGAACTGGCCCTGAACCGCTTGACTTTCTGACTGACTTTCAAACCCCATGACCTTCGATGACCCAAGTGTTTTATACCCAGACTGTTGTTTTACATCCTTGACCTTTTTATTTAAATTTTGCATCTCCCATGAAATTACCAAATCATTCCTCCGATGAAACTTTCGGTGACTCCCTGTATCTTACTTTGCATCATGCCATCTTTGATACGTTCTGGCCCCACTGTGCTTTGCAATTGGGAAACTGGTAGTAAGCCTTAACATCTTTTCTTCTTTGTTTTGAACAAGACTGACATTGGAACATCTTAAAGAACAAACCCCAAACGGAATGAAATGCAATGACCTTGAGAGTTAAGGATAAAGAGAATCCAAAACCGGAAGACTTACAAAAAGGAAAGAAAAGGAAAAGAGACTTATCTAAGTTGGACAGCTGGTACCATTGATCATGACATGCACTTCGGACTAATCGGCCCAATCCGTCCAACCAATCAACTTTCAGTTGCCATGCTTTATTGCCCTAGAATTCCATAACCTGACTTCTTCAACCAAACCCTAACCTTGTTCATCCTGCAGTGTCCAGAACGGTTTTCACCCACAGACCTCTCTCATTTGTTCATCTGAAAACTCACTTTCGCTTTAAGGTCGCCGCGAGGGTTTGCACCAATAAGACTCTCTCATTTCTGGTTTCTCTCAAACTCACTTTTGCCTTACGGTGCCCTTGAGGGTTTTCACCAATAAGACTCTCTCATTTTTTCATTTCTCTCAGCTCGCGCCGCCTTACGGTGCCCGTGAGGGTTTTTACCAATAAGACTCTTATTTTCATCATTTTTCTGCTTGGACCAAAGTGTTGTCCCTGACAAGAATCACCTCTTCTTGCTTGACTTGCCATTTCTTGAAGACTGATCAGAAGGTCTTTCTTTGGACCGTAATGCAGGCTTTTGGACAGGGTTAGAAAGAAAGGGTATTAAAGGCTCAAACAATTCAAATGGGTTGAAAATTACAACTTTCAGAATCAGATTCTCACAGCAACCACAACTTCTGCCCCAATTTCATGCTTGGGGACTTCTGGATTTTTATTTTGATGGGACCGAACCGTGAGGCTGCCTACGTATCCTTAAGAGGAATCAGGTTGAACGTAGTTCATGAGACTACTTTTGTTGTTGCTACTTTTATTTTTCTTTTCTTCTCTTCTTTTTCTTTTTTTTTTTGATTTGTTGTTTTCTTTTCATTTTTCTTCTCCTTCCCTTTTTCTTTTCCTTTTCCTTTTCTTCTCTCTTTTCATTGTTTTCTTTCTCTTTTTACTTCACTTACTTTTCACGCTTGTGTTTCTACTAATTCCAAAAGAGGGGTATAAAAGAAAATAAATGAGGCTCAAAGGGGTAACAAAGGATAAAGTGTTTAGGTAGCAGAACAAAATGTCTTCGTCATTCCAATCTTCAAAATATTCCAAGTACAAACAAACGCAATTAATTCAAAGGAAATCATACATAATATCTCTTGACCGCATCGGAATTGATGGCCATTTCAACACACTTGCCTTCTATGTCTGTCAAATACAAATCACCATTGGACAACACTCTCGTCACGATGAACGACCCCTACCAATTTGGGCCGAACTTGCCTTTGGCCTCAGGCTGATGTGGAAGAATACGTTTCAACACTTGCTAACCCACTTTGATCTTTTGTGGACGTACGTTCTTATTATATTCTCTTGCCATTATTTGTTGATACAATTGGCCATGACACACTGTTGACAATCGTTTCTCATTGATTAAACTCAATTGTTCCAGGATGGTTTTGACCCATTCATCATCATCAATCTGTGTTGCATCATCAAGCTCCATTTTTTATTCTCAAGATTAAATTGGCTTTCAAAACTTGGCTGAAGATTCTTCATGCATGTCATATCATTGAAACCAGCATAAAAGAACTGTACAAGACATAACAGAAAAACAAAAAATGAAACTATCAGGAATGAAGGAGAAGGAAAATTGCATTTCATTGAAATTGAAAGATAACAAGGTTTAACACATCCAAACAGACGAAACATAGAATCTGAATCACAACCCTGGAATAATCTAGACAACTAAAAGAAAATCAAAGCCCACTACCAAAACTCCCTCCGAGTAGGAAGAGGAGTAGCTTCCCAATTGTTGATATTCCCATTCAGCCTGACAAAAATGCACTTCTTTGTAACCAGAACCTTCCCCAATTTCTACTGTGTTCACTTCATCACATAGACTTTGGACCCTCACAATCAACTCCTCATCAAAGACACCCCAGGTTTTGGAACTGCTGACACCAAATGCTTCACTGTCCCTGATTTTACAAAAGTTCTGAAGAGGTGTGGGATAGGCCTAGAGAGCGGCCATGCTTTCTTTTCCAACTTTGTAGCCTTCTTTACATCATCCCTTGTAGGCTTGAACCCCATATCAAATGTACCCAGATTTTTATGTAGAGATACTGGCTGCATGATACCTTGCAAAGATGCGCCCAGATCTTTTCCCGGCACAAAACCATACTTCAACATCTCATTAGCTACCATGCAGATCGAAGGTGATAGCCTCGGCCTTAGAATGCATTTTCCTTCAGGAATCCTTTCGACAGACATCGTTTCGGCAGTTTGATAAGCTAAAGGCCATTTATCATCTCTAGCCTCAATAAATGGAAATAGATAAATCTTCATAAAGGGAAAAAATCCTCTTCCCCACGTACCACTATCTCTTGTTTGTCCCACTCAATTTTCAACATTTGATGTAACGACGATGCAACTGCCTTAGCCGCATGTATCCAAGGCCTACCCATAATAAATTATACGGGGGAACCACGTCTAGCACTTGAAATTTCACACTTAAACTATCTGGCCCTATCACCAAATCAAGAACCTTTTCCTTCCTCATCAAAACCCCGAACACCTACATTGTTCATGTGGATTCTTTCGGTGTTGATCTTCAACTTTTGCAAAGTGGAAAGAGGGCAAATATTTGCACTGGATCCATTATCAACCAACACCCTGGTGACAAAATATTTTTTGCACTTCACCGTGATACAAAGAGCCTGATTGTGTTCCGTACCCTCTATAGGAAGCTCATCGTCCGCAAAAGTGGTCATGTTTGTTTCGAAGATCCTGCTAGCAATATTTTTTAATTGATTTACTATGATGTTATTAGGAACATGTGCCTCTTTCAGAATCTTCATTATGGCCCCGCGATATTCATCTGATTGTGTCAACAAAGATAGCAGAGAAATATTAGCTGGAGTTTTCCTTAATTGTTCAACAATGGAATAGTCTTGCACTTTCATCTTTCTCAAGAACTCTTCGACCTCCTCCTCAGTCACTGATTCCCTTACTGGTATTTGGCTACCCTTGAAGAGCTTGGCCTTCCTTAGTTCTTTGGAGGTAAGACATCCTCCAAAACGATTCGATCCTCTTATCTCAACACATTCTTCCTCCACTTCTTTTCCTTTGTGTGTTATTATTGCTCGTTTGCAGTTTCCCGGGACATCCTTTGTCTCAGCCGCTGGCAACTGCGTCATTGATTTAATAACAACAGGGGTAACGGGAGACCCTTTCACAACTACAACAGGTTTTCTTAGCATCCCTAATACCACCAACTTTGGCTTTTTCTAACTTGCCCCGACACCATTCAAAGACCCTTCTGCAAACATCACACATTTTCTAGATAGTAAATCTTGCTTCACAACCTTAGCGGGTTTTTCAATTTTAATGGGAGGCCCGAGATAAGGAGTGCACCAGTATAGATCTGAGGTCTTGAATGTTGGTTTTGTATCATAGTATTGGGCATCAGGAACTTTGAACAAGGTTTCACCAGAAGATAGAAGGATGTTAGCATGGGGAGGAGCTGCAAAAACAGGAGTAGTTAATGACACGCTTGTATTGGCGGGTGGAGCATGAAAAGGCTGGGGCAAGGTACCAGGATAATTGTGGCAAGGGGCAAAGCCTAGGGCATGTTGGGAGGAGAGTCTAATGGCATTGGGAATCTGGGATTGTGATGGTAGTGGGACGGAAGTAAGACTTTTGATGTAGATGGCGGGGAATGAGGGTAGAGGGTTCCAACTAATCCAAGCCTGGTACATCTCCGCTATCTAACGTTTCAACCTTTGGGCCTCTTCTTTCAACTCAAATTCCGATTCGACAGCACCTATATCCAATCCCTTACTAGTCATGGTTGTCTTGCTGTTTGAGCCAGCGTGCATGGATCACTTGCTCGAATGCCACAAACTAACCACCTGCCTGGACTTAATATAACAAAATAAAGCCATCACGTTAGAGTTAGGGCATTTAACATAAGATAATCTCACTTTATGTGCCATGTACCTAGCCACGGTTATCGGTTCTAAAATGACTTCGAGGGTACAAAGGTCAGTTGGTATCATCCCAATTTGTCCATTTGAATCTTCTCTTTTCCTTTGTTTCCTTGCATTTCTTTAGCTTGCTCATTTTCCTTCCCCTTTCTTTCTGATTATCGCTCTTTTTCTTCCTTCTTATTTCTAACCTCCCGTAATTTCACCAACTTTTCTTTCTTTTCCATTTTTTGTCTTTTTTTCTTTTAATAATAAAAAAAATGATTCGATCGAACCATATGTAGGTTTCCTATGTATTATGACCCCCCATGAATCAGATCTTTGCGTAGTTCTGGAAGATCGAGAATAAAGTAAACAAGCTGACATTCTCTTTTTTCTTTTTCTTTAATGACTACTCTGAAAAGAGAAATAAAAGAAGTAAATCTTTTTTGAATTTTCTAGACTTAATGTTCTATGACCTATTCTAAACTCAAGCTTAACGGGCATGTTTTTTTTTCTCTTTTTTTTTTCTTTTGAAACAAACACTATATTAAGGAAAACTCTAGAAGAGAAAGATATTTTTTGACTCTTTTTTTTTCTTTTTAAGAAGAAAATCTAAAGAATAAACCACAGAAAAATATTTTGGATTTTCATTTGATATCCTGATGCCAGATTTCGAAACAAGCAACAAAATATTTTTGGATTTCAATTTTGATTGCCTAAAGAAGAATTTCTAATGATAAACAAAAGATAAAATATGTTTTTTTTCTATGTACAATATCCTAAAGTTCTAATGAAAATAAAAAGAATTTATTTTTATTTTTCACTAATTTTCCCAAGAAACACCTTAAAAGAAAATCTTTTAGATTTTGAAATTAATACCTTAAAGAAGACTTTTAAAGAAGTACTAAAAGAAAATTCTTTTTTTTCTTGAATTTTGGTCCTAATATAGTAGAGGAAATATAAAATAATTTTTATTTTGATATTAATTGCCTAACGAAAAAATAATCTCAAAGGAGATTTTTCATTTCTAGAATTAATATTCTAAAGAAAACTTATAACGAAAATATAAAATGCAACATCTCCCCTTATTTTTTTGGATTTTTGAATTACGCCACACCTTGTCAAATATAAAATAAAAATTACAATAAAAAAACTTTGACATCACTGTACAAAACTTAGAAAGTAATAGACGACATAAAGAAATAGACTCAAAACATCAAAAGGAAAATCTCCTTAACCAACTCCTCAATGCAGTGATCTTGGGGTATCTGTCATGCTCAAACTCCGGTAAGTGGATCCACACCTGTATGAAAATACTTAAACCAACACTATGTGAGATAATAACATTCCCTACTAGACACATGCAAGACACGACTGCGATTATTTTTTCCAAAATTAACCTATGTGGCTAAAAGTGCAAGATTGGCTAAAACCCCGCAAAGCCAAGAACCTAAGATTTACTAGGAAGACCGGACCCTATGTGAGTTGCCTATGTATCCCGCCCCGAGAGACGAGAATCAGATTCCCGTAGTTCGAGCAGATTGGATACGGGCGAAAATGAAAAAATGACTAATCTTAGAGAAAACATATATTTTTTTCTTTTTCTTGAAAATGATGAAACATGCAAACTCTTTTTTTTTTCTTCTTCCTTTTTTTTAAAATTTTTGATTTTTGATAAAAGTACAAAATTTTTTTCGAATTTTCCAAGCTCTTTTTTTTCCCTTAACAAAATGTGACAGAAAATATAATTGGGCCCCACTCGCTTTATCTTCACACTTCACCCTCTCTTTTTCTATTTTTCCTTCTTCTTTTTTCTTTTTTCTTTTTTTCTTTCTTTTTTATTTTTTCATTTGCCCTCAGCTATCATTGGTCTGCCAAATGACCTTTTTATCCTTGAATGAATGCAACATGTAGCACATAGGATGCATCAGGATGATCTTTTATTTTTAGGTACACTTGTCCTAGATGGACCCAACCCCTATGTTGAGTCCCCTAAGTCAAATGCAAATGATTCAAATAAGCGTTCCTACTAGGGATCCGGCATGAGGCTGAGTTATGCTAAGTTTAAATCCTAGGGTTTTGATCTAGACATGGGGTACCCGAGCGGACAACTGGGGCCGAGGAGGGGGCGACGTACCGGGAGCACTGAAGTCTGCCCGGCCTTGTCGCTTGCCCGGCCTCGCTCTATTTGGTATAATTTCTATAGAAAAATTGGGCTACGCAAACGTATGCACCATTTTCAGAAGACTCAGAGGGGTGGCACAAGAAGGCAATTATATACAATTCAACAATATTAAAGCGGTAAACAAATAGCATTTTAGCACAAAGATTCACAAACTACAATAATATCAACAATAAATAAGCCAAGTAAAAATCATAAAACAAGCTCGAATTCTTAAACTCTGAACAAAAGTTCTGGGTTCTTATCCCCAGCAGAGTCGCCAGAGCTGTCACACCTCACTTATCCTACTACACCCCCGGAGGGTATAATAAGGGAGTTTTTTCCAATTTAAGTAACAATCAAAACGAGATTATTTTATTTAAAAAAATCAAAGTTGCCACTTGGGATATTTACGGTGTCCTAAGTCACCGGTTTAAATCCCGAATCGAGAAAAAGGTTTGACTCTGTATACAGTCTCCGAATCAGAAATCTGGGTAAGAAATTATGTTAACTCGAGAGAAGGTGTTAGGCACTCCCGAGTTTCGTGGTTCTAGCACGGTCTCTTTGATCATACCTGGATTACACAATTATTTAATTAATAATTTTAGAACCTATGTGCGTTTACTTCTTTCACCTCTTTTAAATAAGAGAAATTATCTTAAAACGGGTTACGCGTACGTATACCCGCTTTGTTTGGCGCGTCAAAAATCATGTCACGCGAACGTGTCCACGATTAATAACGCTTTATTTTTTTAAGAAAATTTGGGCCAAAGTTGCATGAACGCATACTCCGGTTTTGTTTTTAGAATCGTAATTGTGTTACGCGAACATATACCCAATCACGATAGTATTTTAAATGGCCCTAAAGGCTTTTCTACGAATATTTGTTATTAAACAACTAGCTAGTAAGGTTTTATTTTTTGGCCTTATATTCAATTAACAACCCCTGATCTTAGCCCATTGTATCCCATTGCAAGTGTGGCCCCTATTGCGTTTCAAAACCATAGCCACTTATTTTGTAGACCTATTAATTCTTAGGACTAAATGAGAAAAACAGGAATGGCAGCACCATAACCTCAGTTATTATCAAATAAATACCAATTTAATCATGATCCTTCACACAAACTATCGAAAAGAAAATGACAAATTTAATGATGAAATTTCACTTCAATAACATATGCTCAAAGAGCCAAAGTACATCCATGAAAAAAAATTCAACTCAAATACATTCAATTCGCTGGGCAGAATCGAGAAAACAAATTGGCCGTTGTTTGTTAGGCTTGTTCTCAGAATTTAATACTTGAAAAAAAATCAGTAGCTTTTGTATCTAATTCTACTCATCTCAATAACACTTAATTACCAGAAGGAATGAAGCATGAAACATTCAACAGAGCAACTGGTTAACTTGAACATCACCAAATGGACATAAAATTTTGAATCTAGTGTGAGAATCATGTCACGCCCCAAACTCGAGGAACATGACCGGCGCCCGACCGAGTAGCCCCAGTCAAGCGGACCTGGCTACCTTCCCTAACCCACGAGCTACCCCTTGTTTTTCTTATTCAATATTCCAAGAAAAAGCCATACATACATACATGACAGTTAGTATAGTTACTAATTCGTTGCCCAACAAAAGAAACATGGATATACATAAGCTTCTAACCCACATCCACTGTCTACAGAGCCTCTAAAAGTACAACAGGATAATACAGTATTTGCCGGTAACAAGGCTCCAGCTATACCTTACACAAAAGCAAAATAAAACTACGGAAACAAGCGGCCTGAGCCACATAGGGCCCGAGAGGAATGAGGCTCACCAAAACAACTGACGGAAGATGAAGAGGGAGCTACGATCGGTGGGTTGGAGTACCTACTGCAGATCCACCTACAATCATAATACGAATGCAGCACCCCCGGCAAAAGGGACGTCAGTACACTAGAATTGTACTAGTATGTATGAACAAACCTTGCGCCAAGTAAACTCAAGCCATAGACAAGTAAGTAACAGTAACAGAAACAACAATGAAATCTATAAAGAAAGAACAATCAAGCCAAACTAGTTTTTCAAACTCTCCCGTTTCCCTTTCCACTTTTCCACATCACTAGATTTCACTTTTTTGCTCATATTTTCATTTCAACAGTGATTTCGATCACTTTCCACCCTTATTACCTCGGCCACCCTTATCACCACAACCCGCACCTTATTACTTTATGTTGCGGCGCGCAACCCGATCCCACCGTACATTTTCAATTGACAAACAATCACAACAACAACAATGAACAATCCACAAAGATCACAACAACACTTCTTAAGGAATAACAATAATAATTTACAAGTGTTTCCATAACCATCAATACTATTTCC